>DWJZ01000932.1:0-26776 GCA_018249125.1 Asbolis capucinus | reverse complement strand
TAAACATTTGAATAGAAAAGAAAAACCAAAATATGAACCACAATATTGGTCCTGTGTTAAGCCCAGATGTATGGCATACATATAAACGTGAGTAGGTGGTACAAGAAGAAATTTCATTCAAATAGGCTTATGAAATATCAAATGGTTCATTTATCAAGGAAGGAAGAACATTATCTTATATCTTTCATTTCATTGTATCCCAGGTATCAAAATTCTTAGATTTACATTGGATAAAATGATTTGATATGTATAGTCAACTGTAGGGAAACAAAGAAGAGTCAATATACCTGTCTGCTAGGTCCTTTTGCTTACAATCCAATAACTGTGTATCACGACTGAGTTCACTCTACAGGAAATTTCAATATAGTTGATTGGGTCATTATTTTTAATTAAAATGAGCATAGGGAGGAGCACAAAATTGCGTTGTAAGGACAAGGTTGATAATTGTACACAAGATACCTTATAGACTGTATTCAACAACATGAATGCTAAATATTCTTTTCTTCTATCGCTCAACAACATCTTGATAGGAAACTTCTCAAAAAGATTACTATCATTAAAAGATACCTAGCAAGTTGGTTAGCTAGTTCTTTGCTCACTACAACACCCAACCTGAGCAGCCATTTATGTGACAGATGAATGTTTGTTCTAGAGTAAAGGATATTTTTTGTGTTGCCACCATAATTGGTGCTCTTCCCTGTATTTCCTATTGTTACTTGTACATTTAAGGATATTACAAACTGGATTGATTAGCACGTTTTATTTTCTATCCAAATATGTACACAGTAAAAACAAAGCTCTTATCACAGTAATTAAAATACTAGTACAAAATACTAAAACAGTATCGCCTGTTGAAAATTTAACATACATGAGATAGGTAAAATACAAACATATATATGAAGATAAATAAAATTATCTCTCATTGTTTTAGCTATTTAAATTACACTGATGTTGCTATTTAAGCCACAAAAATGTATATGGTATATTGGGTGCAGGAAAAGATTTTTAAGGGCAAAATTAATTTTGAACATAATGATAAACGAAATAATATATTTCATTACTTAACTATCTAGTTCATGTTATAAATAAAGTAAAAAATATAAGTGTTCATCTGAACTAAGCATAGTTGGTGACATAAATTGTTATAATTATTTATAAGTTTAAAAAAAAACATAGTAAATTAAGTAAGCTTCTGGAGATTCTGTAGGTTACTTGGTGTGTACCCTGCCTACCAAAAAGGGTCATAGGTTTGATATAAGGGTGGAACAGATATTTACACAACAGATAAAGTTACATACTAAGGTCATTGTAATTTGTTTTCTGCAAACCACCCATAGAACAGGGAATCTACTGCATTCTCACTTATTCATATTTATATGGTATATATTGACTGGGTTCAAGGCAATTTTAGAGAATTACTTGATCAGCCTGAGGCTTACTCTGGTATGTAGATAGAATGTAGCCTACGTATTCCATAATCTATATCTGTGCCAAATTTCTAGAAACGTTAAAAAAAGTTCCCAGCTGTTAGAGATTATAAATCATGTACTATGGAGGTATGAAGAGAAATATATTTGGGGAATTGTGAAGTGGAATTGTTTAAGTTTCTTTTGTATCAGATATATTATTTATATTGCTTTTAACATGTAATTCCCTGATTATTGAAGTCATATAAAAAGATTATATGGTGCATCTGCCAATAATATATAATAAGTTTAAATCTGAAAAAAAAACAACAATTACTTAAATTGATTGGGATATGTAAAATATTCCAGAAATTTTCCAATGTAAATTAATGGTGTAGTTCTAGAAATCAAAAATAGCTAATTTACATCAAAACAGCTTATTGAAAAAATTTAATTAAATAGAAAAAAAATTTGAGATATTTTTTTACTTTATTGGTTAATATCAATAAATATGAAATAATTATCGTAAATTGTTTATTCAGAATGGAGTAGAAGAATGAGTTTTATGAAGTTTCATACATCAATTTGTTTAATAGTATCATAAAAAGAAAAACATAATATAAACTTTTTATTTGACGGGATTAAACATAACAATCGATCGCATATTTCTAGATAAACCAAAAATGACTCTCAGTGTAATAAGAAATATTTATGATATGTTAGAATGCATACTAAAATTAAAAATACACAGTTGATGTTTCTTATAACAGAATAGAAAAAATATTTCAGAGAACGCCTTACATTATCGATTACAAATATTTACCTTCCAACTTCGATATAAATACATTACACAACACTGATCACAAATAATAAATCAAACTGACTTGATTTATGTATTACACACACGCCTAACTACCATAAAAGAAACAGAAAAATATTTATCACTTCATATTCATACACAAAACCAACACCATGGATGAACTTTGACATTTTCGCGGCCGCAATGTTGCATAGTAAGAAAAGCGTATGTGCCGCTGCCCGCTGCGTTACCCTTGCCACAGAGCACTTTTGTCATATGCATAATGTGGTCTATGAATGGATCGTAATGCTAAGGGCACACATAATGAAGACAACCCCGCGTTCTTTATGACATAAGGTGATTTGGTGCCATTTGATAAGATTTCAGTGCGATAAGTATTTATTATGAACGTGTTAAAATTGTAAATGTGTAACATTTACATAAGAATTATAAAACATTTTGTAGAACAACTCCGGAGGGGTCAACAAATAATTAATAATAATGTGTATAACCTTTGTTCAGTGCCCTAATCCTACTAATATTATAAATCCGAAAATTTGTATATTTGCTCGTTTGTTTGTTACTAGTTCATGCAAAAACGGTCGAACCGATTTTTTTGAAATTTTACACACCAATAAAGGATAACTTGGATTAACACATACGATAGTTTTTAACCTGGAAATCCCACGGGATCAGAATTTACGCGGGAAAAACTTCTACGTGAATGGATATAGCTTCTAAACAAACATATTAATATAAAAGTAACAAATCTGTCTTCCCAGAAATACCGCAGGATCGAGAGTTACTCAGATAGAACTCCTGCGCGTATGAAGTCTCGGGTTCAGCTACTAGGGACTGAATAGTTTTCTTTAAGAAACATGGGACCAACATGGAACGAAGAATCCTTTACACTCTCCCTTTCACTCTGTGTAGTGCAAGTATTGTGTTTCTGAGATTAGTGTGAGTTTAGTCCATAATAACTTTTCACAATAAAAGAATGACGTCCTATTAATACTATAAATTCGAAAGATTGTGAGCATGTATGGATGTTTGTTACTCCTTCACGCTATGCCTACCGAATAGAACTGAATGAAATTTGGTAAAAAATAAATTACTTTTTATCAAGATACCACGCTGGTGAAGCCACAGGCATATGTGAAATATGTATATAAGTATAGTGTGCGAGCGGGGTAGCGTGTAAAATAGATGTAATACAATATATAAGCATAAGTGTACGTGTTTCTGTGAAGTATATAATAAACTACATATGCATAATGAGAATGTAGGCAAGGCGCACACAAATTCCAGTGATATTCTATTTAAACAGGAGTATGATGATCATATGTATGATGCATGCAAGAGTGAGACTGACACATTATTTAAAAATTCAAAATGTATGTAATGTGTAAACAGTTTACGCACTCGCACGTAGGTGTTCCATCCGTACTTCTTTAGATTCCATTCTTATTGGATACTTCATACTTTTAGAGTATCCTTACTTATAAAGACTCTATCCTCCTAAATACTATATAGGTGTTGACGTACTTGCGCGTTTACGTTCTATCCGTACTTCTTTATGGTATACTTCTAAACGTTTCATACTTATAAAGGCTCAATACTCCAAAATACTCAATACGTGTTCGTTGGCTTACTAGAACCCAGGCACCAATACGTTTCGGTAAATACTTAGTCTTAAAACCTGTTGGCGTAAATATGCCTCACCTCTAGTAATAGCTCATAGTCCTAACCTTTTTTTGTAACGTAATGGTTGCAACACTCATTCCACAGATAATAGAGAAAATTATGACGTCAATGACAATAAGCCATATTTTGTTTACATCTAAGATTGTCACACAAATGTCAGAATAAAATAATTTGATTATTGAAAGAAATTGAGAAACCAAGTTTAAGTGTTAAATTTACTTTTATTAAAGTTTTCATAACTTCTGAGTCTCAGTCCAGTTTGTGGCTGTATATGTTATGTTAATGTGTTTTCGGTGACATGACGTGGCTGTAATTCAACTAGACTTAAAACAGTCTTTAGTGCCGTTTTAGTTAACAGTTATAACAGACCACTACAAACATAATAAATACACAGAGTGTGTCGGGTCAACTGTACTAAGTACTTGTTCTGCACTCACAACGCTGTGAAGCCTGCAGCGGCATAGGTGCAGTGCTGTTAGGTCTAAAGTTCAATATTATAATTACTATTTGAAAGTCAACTCCTCGTAATCAGAACAGTTGCTTCATAATGTTCCCACGGATTTATAAATACCAAAAAACAACAAATACTGCTTATACTCAACTTAGAAATGCGTCCAAGAGAGCAAAAAATGTAAAAGACTATAATTACCAATATCTCCAACACAGTATTGTACCTACAATGCACTTCCAGAAGTCTTTACCTCGTTTGCCTATACCTGAATTGATGAAAACTGAACAGAGATATTTAAATGCTTTAAGACCACTATTGACTGCTGAGGAGTACATGGAAGCTCAGAGCATAACCAATAATTTTGTTGCCAACGAAGGCAGGACATTACAAGAACAGCTTATTGCTAAAGATAAACAAAATAAACATACCAGTTACATATCAGATTATTGGTTTGATTTGTACCTGAGAGACCGTGCACCTTTGCCTATTAATTTTAATCCATTATTGGTATTTCAAAATGACATAAGGCCAGAATATAATAATCAGTTAATTAGGGCAGCC
Source organism: Asbolis capucinus (assembly GCA_018249125.1). NCBI lineage: Eukaryota > Metazoa > Arthropoda > Insecta > Lepidoptera > Hesperiidae > Asbolis > Asbolis capucinus. The sequence continues at coordinate 21,855 of DWJZ01000932.1, read as the reverse complement.
AATCTACTAACCAGTGCCGTAAGATTCATGTTATCATTGAAGGCTGAAATTCTAGAACCAGAGGTTTATCACTTGCAGCCAAAAAAGAGTGATACAAAGCTATTTAGAACTGTTACAGGGTTATTGCCAGAAGCTATTTCTTGGTAAGTATATTATTTATTTAGCATTAATATAAGTTGGAGAATCATAGTGGGGTATTCTTCGTTCTCCTTTTTCTTCAATCACCTTGTAATAGGAGATACCTGTAATTTAAGCTATGTTAAACTTAAAACTGTATATGGAGAATAATAATAAATTAAATGTGTAACTTAGATGACTTAAGTTTGAGTGACAAGTTATTTGCTTTTTTCTTCTTCACCATACACCTTTATCCCCATTATTCTGTCAAGGAGAGATCCTGCAGTGGTATTTTGTTAGTATGCCTAGAATCAATTAAATTATTGATCCTGGTTCTTTCTGTCACTGCTTCCGTTCTTTCCTTTTCTCCCCTTGCATAATGTGGGTCTAACTACCTTCTTTGCCCATAACACTAGTCTGTTATTACAAACCTTTATGGGAGTTCATCACCACTAGCCATCAGATCACCTGTCTTTTCATTAGTCAAAAACAATTCCCATCTTATTATAATACTTAGTTTATTTTCATTTTATTATTGTTTTTGAAATATATAGTATCTTTTGCTTGTAGTAAATTTATATAGAAGTAATGATAAATTCTTTTATTAATATTGTAATTTGCTTTATTACTTCTTATTTTAACATTGTTAGCATATCCAAATGTATCACCTAGATTTGACATAATTTTTTTGGTATTTAGTACATATTTCTTTTTGTCTGATTTTGTTAGGTATGGAGCATACTTGTTTAAAGCTTTTCCTTTAGACATGAGTCAGTTTGTTGGATTGTTCAATGCCACTCGGATTCCCCAACGGAATAAAGATAAAATATTTAGACACCCGATAAGCAAGCATGTGCTTGTTCAAAAGAATGGCAATTTTTATGTTTTTGATGTCGTAGATGCTGATGGTAATTTATTTGATTTTGTTTTACTATTGTTTGTTATTTTTGAATATTAAAAGCATGCAAGCATATTTACTGAATAAGTCATGGATAATATTGCAAATATTTTTTTATAGTATGCAAGAAAAGGCATTTTCTATTCAAGTGGTGTTGGGATTTGCATTGTATTAGCTTCCTATGACTGCTTTTTTCTTTGTTGCCAACATAATTCACCAGGTAATTAAAACTTAATTTAAAGAGAGTGCAATTGTATATAAAATTTAATTAACTACCTTAATTATGATTTTTTTTGAACCACTTGCTACCCCTAGCATGTATGCGCACATTATAATAATATTATTGCAAATATATGCATCACAAGTTCCTTACTAGGCATTGTAAGTATATATTAATGTCGTTTTTTGTTAAAACATGGTTGCATGTAAAAAACTATAATTACAGGTAATCTGCTTACACCAAATGAACTCCTCGGTAATTTAACCCAAATTATGAATGATAATGCACCAAAAGCAGAATATCCTGTGGGTGTTTTGACATGCCAAAACCGTGATGAGTGGGCTGAACAGAGAACTTACTTGGAGGAGACTGGCAATGTTGAGACTTTAAAACAAATTGATTCTGCCATTTTCAACTTGGTGCTTGATGAAGAAGTAATTAATGATAACAAACACAAAATTTTGTCGCATTTTTTACATGCAGATGGTTCTAATAGGTGATTGTGTTTCTATTATTAAGAGGTTTTTTTTATGTGATAAGCAGGCAAACAAGCAGAAGCATCACCTGATGGTATGTGATCAGCTATGCCCAAGAACATTAATAACACCAGACTGCGCTATTAATAATGCGTCGCCTGCCAGGAAGGAAGTAATAGACCCGCATATGCAGGGAAGAAAACGAAACAAGGGAAGAGGTACATTGCTAAAGCATCTAAGGTCAATAACAACGGCAACTGACCTGACTACATTTAAATATATGTATATGTACACACTACAGAGATACATAAACAACATATTACTACAGGACGGGTGACAGAAGAAAAATAGGTAGGAGAATGACTGAAGGACGGGGAGAAAAACAGAAGAAGTGGTTCTCAAGCCCCCATCCAGAACAGGACAATAATTTTGCGGCCAGCTAGACTGGTTTCACTGAAGTGTATTTTAAGCTGTCTCAATAGTATGTATTAAACAAAGTTATAAACAAACCATTTCTGACCATACAAACTTTACCATACTTCAAGCCCTTCGAGAGGTTTTCTCGAAATAAGATGTACTCTACATTCTTAGCCAAGCTCTAGTTGATCCCCTTCTCAAAATTCATTAAAATTAGTTAAGTACTTTTTACAATTGCAATATTAGGATTATAATAAAGAGACATACCTGTTTCAGATGGTTTGATAAATCCTTCAGTCTCATAATAACCAAGGATGGAGTTTCTGGTATTAACTTTGAACATTCCTGGGGTGATGGTGTGGCCGTCCTAAGATTCTTTCAAGACATATTCAAAGAAACTACCACAAAACCATTCCTACATCCAGATAGCAAGCCAGCAAATACAAATGTTGTTGTTAAAAAATTAGGTATGTTGTTACTATTGTATTGGATCCAATGGACATGTGTATAATTGATCTAAGAAAGTTATCCATTTGTTAACAATATTTTTTCAGAATTTAAATTGGATGATAAATCAAGAGAATTTATAAATAAAGCGAGAAAAGAATATGATGATTGGTGCAGTTCACTTAGTATAGATTACATATTATATGAAGAATTGACTAAAGAAGCCTGTAAGAAATTTAAAGTTAGTCCAGATTGTATAATGCAACTCGGATTCCAGGTAAGTACAAGTTATACCTAATGTCAATGAAATAGTAACTACTCACTACCCACCGTTGTACAAAATATTGTTTATTTTTAGTTAGTTCTTTGCATCTTGCAATATCATGTTAATTTTAACACCAGTAGATGACAAGATTCCGATTTTCTTAGTAACGAAGAAATGTAGTCTGTAACTGTTCATTTTTACATAAGTTACCAATTATAGAGTAACTTACTGTATATTGATCATTAGTGTATCAATTGGACTTTCGTTCAAAGAGTTTTTTATTGAAATATATGAAATTACATGTTTCTTTTTTTTCCCTTTATCAAAAATAAAGTAAACAACGCCTCACGTACAAAATCAAAGTGCGTGAATATATAGGGACCTATACTTGTATATTGATCACTATTATACTAAGAGTAAGAAATCAACTTATAGACACTATTGGTCGCTGACCTGATATTTGTGTTTACATGGATTGTCGATCGAAGTTTTTTTCACACTAATTATTAATTTACAGGCTGCATACCACCTTTTACATGGTAAATATGTAGGTACATACGAATCTTGCAGTACTTCTGCGTTTAAACATGGCAGGACGGAGACTATGAGACCGTGTACTGTGAATACTAAGGTATGTATATTACTATGTGTTACTAGGCTCCGCCTACGGCTTCGCCCGCGTCGTATGTTGTTAAAAATAGTATGTAATGTATTTCGGATTATAATCTATGTATTCCTGTGCCAAATTTCATTAAAAAAAATTATTAATAGAATCCGTTTAGTATTTTTTGCGTAAAGGAGTAACAAACATCGATCCAGGCAGTTACATTTAAATATAAAATATGATTGTATTTAATTTACTAAAATTATAAGGTACAATATTCTACCAGATTATGTTAAACACCGAGTGGCGCCACCAATTCGTAAACCATAGATAATTCAAGCAATGCAATACATGTTGCATTCTTAATAATAACTTAATTGAGCCGTTTTAGGGATAGGTTAGGAGGAGAGGCAGACATTTTTATTTTGTTCTTTAATGAAAATTAATTTAGTTTTATATCATGACACAGATTTCAACTAACGTAAATTGAATACAAAGCTGTGACGTCATAAATAGACGATATATTTTATTGTTTTGAAGCGATATTCAAATTTATATTTTCCCATATTATTTTATATAAATAAACGTAATTAAATAGTTGAAGCCATAATTGTTTACTAACTAACGTTTGCATGATTTTCAAAGTTGTATTTCTGTGCACTTTTTTTTTCAGGCATTTTGTGACGGGCTTCATTTAAATAAGTGTTCGAAAGATGAACTTCGTTCTATCATGCAAGAGTGTTCTAGCTACCACTCCCAGCTAGTTAAGGAAGCTGCAATGGGAGAAGGATTTGATCGTCATATGTTCGCATTGATGAAAGTAGCTGAAGAAAATAACTTACCCCGGCCACAGATATATGATTCTTACGGATATAAATTTCTGAATAAGTCTATTCTGAGTACCAGCACACTATCTTCACCTAGTGTGTTAGCTGGTGGGTTTGGGCCGACTGCAAAGGACGGATTTGGTATTGGGTAAGAAATAATATTTTTAGTATTTTGATTTTGAATATGTGATTTGTTTTTTTCTAGGAAAACACGATAAATTGCTATAGCAGGTGATCTAATAGATAGTTTACTGTCTTAAATTTAATGGTCGATAGGGTGACCGTTAGTATAAAACAGTTCATGAGTATTTCCGTGCTTCGGAGGGCACATAAAGCGGATGGTTTCGTTTGCTTCTGTTATTAGTATTTAATTTTGTCAGAGATTCATGTCAGCTTAAAATATGTAACACTTGGGTTAATTTGTATTCCTCCAAATGATGGGCGTTAGAGTGATTGACAAAGATTCCTCCTTATGGTATGTGGCATCCTTATGATGTGGTATGTGTATATATATATATATATATTTATTGTAGAGTGCAGTAACTCAGTAAAATCCTATTCAATTTTAACCCTTGTACTTGGTATATTTAACACCTTTGAGTCAAGATAAAATATCTGTCACACAAATATCACCACACTCAAACCCAAGATCACAGACACCAAATAAATTTAAGTAAAATAAACTAAGAAAATATTTAACGCAAAAACATTGTGTATAGAAATTAAAATTAAGGTTTAAGGCAGTTTGGATGTATATTAACGTAAAAATATAGATGATACTGAATTCTTAAGAAATGTTTTTTTTATAGGTACTCTGCATTTGCTGATAAATTAGGTGCAGCTGTAACAAGTTATAAAGCTCATAATGACAGCCATCAATTTATTGAAGCCTTACATAAATCATTTGTAGATATAAAGAAAATATTGTCGAGTTAAGTTATGTTATTTTTTAATGATGTAGTTTATTTTTATATCATAGGCTCAGAGTATAGACATAAAACTATTATATGAAGCTATTCAAATATTAAATTATTTTATACATTGTTCATTATTTGTTTTTATCAACGTATCTCTTTCTCCTTTTATGCAATTTTTATTCTTAATTCCCTCTCCATAAATATGATTTTACATTTTTCCATACTTTGAGCGGGTTGACAATTTTCATGTGTTATATAACCAGAATAGTTCACAATAATTTCATAGTTAAGAATACTGTCATTGTATAATTATTAAAGAAAGATAGATCAGTGTAACGAACTTTTAATCCTGTTAAATTTGCTTTTTTCAAGAAGTTTATAATTCTATTTTAATCTTTATCTCTCTATGATAAGGATGCAAGTGTATTTGTGCCTTACAATCGAAATTCGAAAAATCACAATTCTAAGCTATCTTAAGTTTCCAGAACCTACAATATACCTTAGACATAAACTGACTTGCTTGTGGGACGAACGCAAGTAAAATTCGTTAACGAACCCACTACGTTAATCTGTGGTGCCGTGTTGCTTATGGAGAATCACATAAAATGACATTTCAATCTGTCCCACAGTAACAGTTGGCAACTGTCATAAATTCAATCAACGTCCAGTTTCAAATGAACTATCATTTGACAGATGACGTTAAGAGCTACCAGTTTCAACTTTCAGCAGTTTCAACTTTCAGATGCTTCAGGCCTTTAAATATCGTAGGGTTTCTAAAAGTAGATGATAATCTCCACATGCGGTGCCCGTAAATTAAGAAATGACTCTAAGATCTTAACTAATAAGCGTATGTATCTACACGACGTCTCTTTTTGTTAATTTATCTAAACCTAACAAGGTTTGCTACAACGATATTGGGTATGTTATTTATATATTGTTTCAGATTTCAGTATGGACGTACTCTGTATGTCGCAGCGGATTTTATTGTAACGACCTTCGAGAAATAATTGAATTATTTTGTTTACTGTTAAATTTTAAACCAAAATACTATTAAGTATTTAAAATATAGAAAAATGAATGAGTTACCAGAAACCAGTAGCAGTAATGGAGTTGGCGAATTGGGAGAATCCCTGGATTATTTACGTGGTGTAAAGTCCTCTACATGTTTACTGTTGACTCCAAGTCCAACTCCAATGGACTTCAAACATCCTCTCGCAGAAGAAATTAATGAGGAACCTTTCCTTACATTAGATGATGACATTAGTGATTCAAAAATCGTCACCTTACAAAATCCAGGTAAGTTATGATCTTGTACTTAATAATAATCAAACACAAGAGGTTGTGCAGAAATTATAATTATCACAGACATTATATAGTGATTTATGAGCAATTTTATGTATAAATGAGTTCATAAGCGAGAGCTGCTATATGCCACACGGAAGTTTATGTTTTAGATCATTGAGTGACAACTGAAAATAAAGTCTCATTGCTTCACAGTTACTTTAATTATTTAATATAAAGCTTTAAAAAATATTGTTAAATATAGATAAATTACTTTGCTGAAAAAGTAATTTTTTACATTTTCAAGTATATTCAAAATTAGGTTTAAAATGTAAATAATTTCTTTCTAAAGGAAAAATAATATAGCTGTGTGGAGATATATAAAGTTATTCAACCTTATTAAAAAATTACAGATGTCTGTGCTGGAGATTCAAGCTCTTCCGCAGATTCTAATTCAGTTGTTCAAGATCCAGTCAGCGCTCAGCTTATTAACAATATCAGCATGTTGGATTATCAGACACTTAGCAAAAATGGGGACATTATTATGGGACAGGTATGTCAAATATTTAAGTAAATATAAGTTAGTATTATAAGGTCATGGTCAAAACTAACCATTTAATGTGTTGAATCCAAGTTATAATTGATTGACTAAATCATACTGCGCACCAGTATGTTAAAAAAAATAAAAGGATTATTTAATTTCAGCCTGAAGGATACAAACTCAATGGTAGTCTCAACATAAACAATAGGAAGTTACCCAGCTTTGTTAACTGGAATTGGGGTCGCATCAGAAAGGTGCTGCTGTGGTTTGTTCTATCTGGTCTCGTTGGATGTATAGGAGCTATCATTGCAATGGTAGTAAAAATGCCTAGAACATGTGACCCAGATCTTCCATGGTATCAAGGGAAAGTGTTTTATGAAGTATTTCCTGCTAGCTTTAAAGATTCCAACAATGATGGTGTTGGGGATTTAAAAGGTCTTGTCAAAAAACTTGATTATATCAAAGAATTAGGTGTTTCAACTATCCACTTGAATTATGTTTTTGAATCGCACAATTATCCTGAACATTTTTATAATACTACCTCGTTACTCAAAGTAGATAAAAGCATAGGTGAGCTTAAAGATTTTCAAGATGTGGTCAATGTGGTTCACAAAAAAGGCATGCATATTATTCTTGATATACCAGTTATATCCATGGCAGTTCCGATATCATATGTTGATACAAATCATAGTAGTTTTCTTACATATAATAATATAGTAAGCTATAATGATCCTACATCAGTGGCAATAAAATTTTGGGCACAATCACAAAACGTAGATGGTTTTTACTTAAAAAATTTGGAAAGATTCATCGAAGATGAAAATTTCGGCAAGACTCTCCAGATATGGAAAGAAATTATAGGGAGTGGTAAAATATTAATGGCAAGTGAAGAAGTATTAGAAAGTATTATGGCATCCCATAACAGTGCCCTTACGATTTTTCTGAACAGAATAGATCTTATTGATGTTCACTTGGATTTAAAGAATGGAATCAAGGGATTGAAAGATAAAATAAATAAATTTGTACCTCAACTTCTATGGACAGAAGCTCATTATCCTTGGATACATTGGAATATTGGGAATGTAAATAGTGAAAGAATTTTTACCAAGTATATAAACAAAACACTGGCTCTCACTGCTTTAGAATTTATCTTGCCGGGTACAGTTAGTATATTTTATGGCGATGAAGTTGGTTTGGGCAGCACATCACCAAAGGATGTTGAAAGTGACTATAATGAACATGAGAACTTGCATAATTTGGTTCCCATGATATTCAAAACTAAGGACAAAATAAGCGATGACAAAAATCCTGGTATACTGCCTTGGAATTCAAAGTCTGTTCTCGAACCTAACTATGAATATTTGAGTATTGTAAGAGACTTTATTTATGTTCATCTAAATACGCCTACAATTTACCTAACAGCTATTTACAGAGATGGCAATGTGTTAAAGAATATGGAAATTCGTAAGTCAGATGATAGTTTACTGGTAATCGAAAGGTGGTATCCTCGTAGAAATACTTGTGTATTTGTTGGCAATCTCGGTAACAAAGATATAACAACTGATTTGTCTGCTATGTTTTATGGTGGGACAGTAGTTGCTGCTACTAACACATCCCTAGTCGGTCAAGTGTTATATTTAGACTCTGTAACGTTTCCCCCTAATTCCGGGCTCATTTTAAAATTGGAAAAGTAACGGTCATTGTGTCCTATTGTTTTATTGATAAAGTTGATTAAATTATTTAAGTTACTAACAATATAACGTTAGATTTAAACATACTTACTGATAACAAATTCTCATTTGTAGTAGATTTACAGTTCTAACGCGCAGGTCGCGTTAGGTATCTTGAAACCTTAATTTGACGGTAGGCGAGTATTTTGTGAGTGTAACCATGAATCTAAATTCCTCGTAAGTGTTGCCGCTTATTGAACAAATCTCATTTAAATATAGTTATACATTTTGCGAGATATGCACGATTAAATCGTGGCAAGTTAACTTGCTGTAGTAGTTGTTATGTGGTAGCTAGTAATACTTAGAGTCTCGAAAAATATTTAGAATTTTTATATAATTTCTTAATAGGATCAAAGCCAAAGAATTCTATTCCTTGCCCACAGTAATTGTTTTTCCTAAATAACTTCCATGTACAGACAGTTACGGATTTATTGTATACATTACAAATTTACTCCTTTTATATAAATAATATTTAAGTAAAATTTTATTTATTAATTGGTTTTTTGTATAGCAAATCTAATAAATAATACCAATTTCTAGAATTATCTTGAATTATTATAATGTTAGAATAATGTTCATTTGTTCCTATTAATTAAATATGTCGTTTCAATCTCGCTATAGTATTGTTTTATCAAATTATAATACTTATTTTGTTTGTATCAAATCGTCGACTTCACAGGGAGACTGAATTTTTTGATAGTGCAAAAATATTGTTTTATTAAAATAAGAGCACTGTACTAACTCGTGTTTTTTTCTTAAGTAATTAAGTAACTTCTTTGATAAAGATTTTAAAATAATTATTTATATCTATGATTGTTAAATATTATATTATTCTCATATAAAATATTTGTTACCTTATAGGGTGCAACAGGGAATTGAAAGTGCAAAATATGTAGACTGTTCACTGTCAGCAAAATGGGTTTCTTTTTTTAAGATTAAGGTTTATAAAGCTTCCAGATTTGTTATTCTGAATATGTATAATTTCAAGTAGAAACGTTCATAGCTCGTTAAGTTGGTAGGAGAATAAATGACCGCTAATGTATATGATTTCATAAAAGCTTCTGTGCTTCAGAAGGCACATAAAACCGTCGGTCCTGCCTGTTATCGGTAACCCTTGGGAGGCCTTCAGGCGGCATAAAAGCTTGCGACACATGGGTTGGGCAGTGACCCTTCCGTCGCTTCGCATTGGAGTCGCATAATGCAGTATGCTTTAGACCTCCTCAGTATGAGGAGATACCTGTTCTCAGAAGTTGGTCATCAATCAAGTTAATTTCGGCTAAAGCTGATGTTTCTTTAATTTATATATTTTCTAAAATTTAATAACTCTTCTGTAATACAACACTGACAGTGTCAGCTGACAGACGAAGCAATTTTATCCTTCGTGCTCATATTTTGCACATTCGATAAAAATAGGTGAAGTAGTCAAATACCCAAAGTTTTATTTACGTAAGAAATTTTACTTACTTTATTATACATTTGTACACATTAAACATATGTTGTTTTTAGATTTATAACAGTTATTATGTACAATATTGTAGACAAAATAAATTACATATTCATCAGTGACTTAGTAGTGACTCTAGTCCTATATTCTTCCGTTTTAGACACTTTACACAAAGTAACATTTTATGGGTGAGTATTTTAGTCATATTATTAAACACAATTACCATAATAATTCCTTATTATATAAGGCAATTAAAATTTACATAATTATAAATTTTAACAAACACAAACCTTAGCTTTTCGCTAACCACAATAAGCATACTCCTAGTAGTATGACCAGCAATCAAAATTAACTAGGTATGTAGGAGCACAAAATAATTCTTTAGATATGTATCTTTGTTAATAATTAAAGATAATTTAATAGTATCTACTAAGACTGCATATTTTTTTAATGTCTTAGTTTAGGTAAATACCTAATTTAAGTGTTACACCTGCGAGTAAAACTTGGTAAAATCTGATTATTACATTAAATCGCACTTCGTGCAATAATTATTGTCAGAATGAGTCCATCGCAGAAACATAATTCGGTAAAAAAATTATCAAACATACTGCAAGGCATTCTCATTTTGAGAGTTATGCATTTTCATTCAATCTCTAAAACGGAATAATCTATTTATGTAAAAATAACCTTTATGGGCTAAAAGAGCTGTCTTATTATGATACGAGGCAAATTGCATCTGACCTAATTTTTGGCGGCAATAGGATCCTACTAAAAAAAAATATAAGTTTGTGATCAATGGCAATTAAAAAGATTAAAAAAGATGTTCTATCTAGTAATTCGAAATAAATGTGTACACATTACTTACCTACATACATATTGTTTGTCAGTTTTGTTTAACTAATATTTAATTGACAAATTGAGATACTGCACGTTTTAACTAAAACTACCTACTTGACTATAAGGAAGGCGGAAATTTTAATTGTGATAACTATTCAATACATTTAAATGAAATAAATATCCCCATTTATAAAATAGTTGGCTTATAAAACCTCAAGTATATAATATTCCAATAACCTATTACTGTGTTTTGAGATTTCGAATTACTAGAAGTGATTTGTTAATATCTAATATCAGTCTCATGTGTAAACCAGGTGAAAATAGCACTGGAAGGATTCACAGATGTCATTATGCAATAATTTAAGTTTCATGAGCTAGGTTGGCTCTTTTTTATCTTAATAATACTCGGATGCATTACATAGGTGTTCGACATGGCTCTTGGGGTATGAGTTTCAGAACTAGGCAATGCCGGTAGCTTATCAGTTGGGTTTCGTATTAATATCTTTTTTTGTGAACCTGATATTGTCCTTCTTACATTCAAATCCGTTTTACACTTAAGATCTAGATTCTCGGTGGTGTTCGCGATAGACTTAGCACACTTTAGTTCATTTTCACAGTCACTACCTGTTTGTTTATTCAACTTTGGAGCACCGAAAGCCTTAGTCTGCTTTATCAAAGAACGATCATTGCACAACGCTGCTATTAAAGGTAAATCCAAGTTCTTGCTTTTTTCTCTGAGAGTTTTTATATCTAAATCACAATTAGTGTCTTTCACTTTACTTACACTTCCTTCGCTGAGGGTAGAACCGGAATTCAATGTTTTAAATTCTCTTAAATAAGAGGGTATCTTCTTTTTGTGTTCGTAAGGTGGAGGGGGCGGTGGCGGCATACGTCTCGTTTTTACAGGTGGAGGATCTTTAACATTTAATATATTCTCGTATGATTTATTACGAACAAATTTAGGGATTTCAGGAATACGCATAGGAATCGGAGGTTTATCAATATTTAGGGAATGGTTGCTAAGAGATGTTCTGCTTGTCATTGAATACCAACTTGTTCGAGCACCTGGAATTTGGACATAAGAGTCCGAGAGATTCTGTATCGATCCATAAGTTGACGAAACTGATAACGACGTGGATAAATATGGTGTACTTCTGTACTGTAAACTGCTTTTATGGAGGTTAGACACTCGATTCTCTGTTAGTTTGTGGTCGAGGTAATTTTGTTGAGATATAGCAGGATCTTGCAGTGGATAATAGACATAATCAACATCGCTGTATAACTGTTGGTGAAACATGGGGTTGTGTGGGGGTGGTGGTGGAGGTAGTCTAGCTATTGGCGGAGGAGGCGGGAGACGAGACCGGCGAGGTGGGGGCGGCGGTGGGGGTAGTTTCATCATAGCAACGAGAACATTTGAATCTATAGGGGGTGGAACCTCTCTGGACGGAGATATATTGTTAATTCCTTGCGCCAGCTTCGACCTTTCTGCTCTACGACTAGAGGCTTGATGGCGTTTTGACTTCTGAAACCTATGCTCTAGGACCATCGGGCTCGCAAATGTCCTCTCACCAGAAACATTAACCTCCCCTGCTTCAGCCTTTAGAATTGTAATCATCGGTCGTGATGTTACCACTCTCGCTGTAACTTCCTCTTCTCGTGTTAGCTTTGGTGATAAAGTGTTACCAGGATATGCTGGTGGAGGTTTGGACGATGCAGATGTTTGTGTTGATAAAGTTTTATGATTATATTCGTACGGTGGTGGTGGCTTATCTGGAAATTTGTTCAACGCTGGTGCATTTCCTTCTATTTCTAGTATATTTGGAAGTGATAAATTGAGACTCTTTCGGCTATCAATTCGTGCAGGGGGTGTAGGAGGACGATCGAAAAATGAATTATTAAGATAATTATCATCTGAAGGCGCAGTATCTTCATGGCCTTGAAGGTAACTATCACCGGAGAAAGGCAGGGGTAATCTTACGTAGTCTGATACGGAATCAAATGTGTCACTAACGGATTGATTTTTTGGATAAACTCCTCTACCCACAATTAAATCACTTAATTCACTGGCACTGAGTAACGTTCGTTTGATATCTGTGGGATCACTCCCATCCCCATGGAATGATACTGCACTAACACTAGAATTAGTCCTTTCTCGAAAAACGTTTGCATCGTCATTACGGTCTGGGCTACAATACTGTGTAGTTCCGTCTACACAATCCACACCAGATAGAGACGCTTGGAGCAAAAGGGCACTTGATGCGAGATTAGCTCGTTCGGACTTATTTTTTAATATTGAAGAAACACTATCAAAATCAGCTAGATCGTTTTCTTTCGAGACTTTATAACTATCATAATTTGACATTTTAGATCTACTTGTTAGTTCGGAACTTCCCATTGTATAAACACCACTTGTACCGCTTGATGTTGCAATGGTTACAGGCTGTCCCAAACCATCATACAGTGCTGATGCCGTATCTTGAGGATATTCTACTTCCATTTCAACAGTGCTATTATCACTTATCATTGAGTTTTGAGCAGTGTGGCTATAACCTAATTCCAGACTACTGGCGTTGGAATTCCTGCTAAGGGTGCTGAGGCCAGCTCTTGCCATTATGACTGTGCTGCAAGATGATGAACATTGAGATCCTGTACACTTCACTTTATTTGAAACTGGACTATCAGATAAAGTTTCTGATACACTTTGATCTGGTAATGATACCGTTTCATCAGATTGTGTATTGGAACTATGACCAGTTTCTGAGTTCATATCCAATTTATGTGTGTTATCGTCATCTTTGGCTTTTTTCATACGCACTTTATGTTTTTGTATTTGTAATGATGAAGATTTATTTAAAGATTGTCCTTCCTGTGATATGTGTCTAATTAAATATGTATTCGAACAGTCTAATAAATGGGCAAAAGCTAAACTTTCAGTAGAAGGAGCGGGAGGCGAATCTATCATTATTTCTAGTTCGTCTTCCGAATGTACTCTATCACTCACAATTCCTGATGTGGTATTAGAACTTGTTGAGGATATAAGTGAAATTCTTTGTTCATTTTTGTTGGGACATTGCTCAAAAGAAGATGACTTTGAATAGCCGAAACAGGTTTTACGCTCTTGTTCTTCTTTTCTCAATATGTCATTTAATTTTGGAGATATCTTCATCGAAAACTGATGTGTCTCTTTACACAAAGCAAACAAATATTTGCATTTCTCTTCGCTTGACGAATATAAAGTAATCTTTCCTTCATCAGTGCGTATCTCAAATTTTTTTCTGTCAAAACTTAACTTTCCTATAGAACTCCAAATGAAATTCGAAACTGATCCACGGTCTGGTAAGATTTTAATGCCTTTAGCGGTTACGAGGAGCCATACTGTACCAGGTTCTGATTCTGTTTTAGATTGTTTTAAGCGGTATCTATGAGAGTTTATGGTGTCAGGAAGGAGACAAACTTCACGTATAAATCTAATTTCAGCGTCTGCCTTCGATAGGCCACGGTGTTCTCGATGGCAAGCACGTATCGCCTTACTGACCCAATCCCCCGTAAGGGATGGTGGTGCATAATCCTCAATCTTGAAATAATTTTGTTCTTCATACGCTTCTTCGTCCCCATATTCGGCTTGTAACGCTAAGCCAATAAGCAACAGAAGTATTTCGATAGGCAGAGCATCTCTAGTTCGTATGTTGTTGAGTAATTGTAAAAAATATAAATGGCGGCCAACTTCGTCGTGTAGAAGAAGAGGACTCTCGACGTGAAACTGGACGACTAAGTGCAATTCAAGCAACGGCTTCCCATTTGCGTCTAAGCCCTGAAAAGAAGAAGAAAAAGTAATTTATCTATTTGTGTTTTTAATCCACCGTCACTGCAACTCATAACTGTCCCACCACTCGGGCCTCCACTCACGATGTGAATGGCACAACCCAAGTCCACGCTAACCAAGATGCAGATTGGTAGACTTCACACACCTTTAAGAACTTTATGAAGAACTCACAGGAGTGCAGGTTTCCTCACGACGTTTTTCTTCACTTTAGCAAGTGATAATCAACTTCTGATACGCACATAACATTGAAAATTAGAGGTGTCAGGATTTGAACCTAGGACCTCTCATTCCAGACACCAACGTTCAAAGCACTAGATTAAAATTCTTATCATTTAATTTATAACAGTGTGGATATAATAATGTTTTGTAGGTAGGCATAATTTGCCCTTTTTGGGGACCTTGAATCAGCAATTAAGAACATTATGCCACAGCTTTTAAATTGTTGGTCTCTTATTTATAAGTAACTTCTAATTTCAAATTTAGAATTTATTGTGGTACCCACTTTTAAGATAAATATTAACGCTATATTTAACTTTTTTTTAATATCGTAGTAGGTAGTATAACGTCTCAGCAGCTTATGTATTATACAAAACTTCATCGCCACTTACCATCAGGTGGGATCGTAGTCATGCGTTAACTTATATAAAAAATAAAAACTTACATGTGTGTGGGATGATCTCCAACTCTTTGGGGCATATTTTGAAAGTTTGCTTTCTGAATCCACAAACAAATATTCTCCATCTGAAATGAATATAGATTATTTTAAAAACTTTAAAATTTTGTTTTAAAACTTATGGAATCACGAAAAAAGTGAATATGGCATAAGTGGAGATGGAAAAGTGCATATGGCATAAGTGGAGATGTACACTGACCACCAAATTTCTCGTATGCGTATATGTTAGCTACTTAGAAAGAAGAGACATTTCTTTTTAACGGATACAAAAGTAATTATAGGACGGAAACTCCAGAGTAATGAAGTAACAAGTAAATAGCGCCAAAAAACAAACTTTAAATATCATGATCCACCCACGAGCAATGGCTAGTTTTCAACTAAACTACTACTAAACAAAAAACTTACTTTGTACGATAGCTAGGCCGAAAAGTTCCATATCTGATACGCCTTGCAGCTGGGCGTGCGCGTTGGCGAGGGCCTTTAGCTCCTTGACCTTCGCCTTTGCCTCCACAACAAAATGGAGCGGTTGGGGTTGGCTGGGCACTCGCAGGGACAGCAAGCGCGCGCCAGCGGCGAGCGCGCGCGTCTCTCCGCCCAGCGGCCCGCGAACCGAACACAGAGCGCGCATATCGCATCTCGAATTACCTGTTACTCGCCCTGGAAACAATTATAAATTTTGTTATCCTCTGCTTCTATACTAGGACAGTCCGTTTATCTCATCCGTACAAATTTTGTAATCATAAAAGTGGAAGAAAGTTTTCTTATAAATTAAAAAAAAAAATTCAAAATCAGTTTTCTTATAAAACCGTATCGTCGTCCCAACCCATCACGGCTCACTATTGAGCTCGGGTCTCTTCTCTGGATGAGAAGGTTAAGGCCATAGTCCATCACGCTGGCCAAGTGAGGATTGGCAGACTTCACACACCTTTGATTTTTGCAAACTCCCCGGCATGCAGGTTTCCTCACGATGTTTTCCTTCACCGTTATCGAGTGACATTTAAATGCATAAAACGCACATAACTTCGAAAAGTCAGATATGCGCCTTGGGATTCGAACCCAGATCCCCCGAGTAGGAGGCCGAATTCTTACCCACTAGGTTATCACCGCTTTTTTATAATAGGTACCATAGTATAGCATAGTACAGTACTACAGTACAAACTAGACTATCTTTTAATATATGGAAAAATACCTTTACTTTCCCAAAAATACCACATTCCTTCTTCGAAAAACACAGCTATACCGAAATTTACCTGGACTTATTCCAAAAAATACCTCTTTAGTACCCCTACCGTCCACTTTACTTTTTAAAATCTTACCTCCACGACGACTACAGCATTAAAACATTTCTATGTGCATAAATCCAAATCACAAATATTATCTTACTCGAAGCTAAAAGGCTGAAGGCAAAACCGAAAACTCTTATAAAACAAAACACATGGCTATTGAATTTCAAATGCCTCATGCAATATTAAAGCCATGTGTATAGAGATGCGGAACTCGGGACCACATGCCAATATATTCTGCATCCACCACTAGACCATTTCGGCTTAGGTTAAGTTTAGCAACTCATAGTAAGAAAGTGCCTATTAATAAGGAACCGATGGGAAAGAAATGGCTCGAATGGAGACCACGCCTCTGAAAAAAGAACATAAGGTGCTCTTAAACCAGGTGGACAGACGACCTAAAAAAGACAGAGGATATCCGTTGGATTCAGAAGACCCAGGAGCTTCATAAGGTAATCATGTGCCTATTATTGTAATTTAATTAGCTGTGGCCTGCGGTTTCACCCGAGTTCATTTTAGGAAAAAGTACGCTTTCAAAAAATATATTGGTACCCGTTTTTTTAATTTTTTTTTGTAATACTTAGCTCTTTTTGGTCGCCTATTTATATAGCCTTCCACGGTAAATGAACTGTCCAACAGAAAAGTTTTTCTATTCGAACCAGTAGTTCTTGAGATTAGCGCGTATAAACTTTCTTCCTTCTTTCCCTTGGTATTTGTAAATGTTTGATTTACGCTAAGCAAGTTTATGCACTGTCCGTTATGTTCGGCAGTGCGGCGCGGGAGGCCGCGAGCCGCGAGCAGAGTGCAGTTGTGTTATGCTGTGTGCCTGCGGGTTCATGATTTTTGATATGGCGTAAATTGCTCGCGGTAGCGATAACATATTATATTATGTTGCATAAATACGCTTAACATACATGAACAGAAGTGGAATACGTATCAAATAGTCGAAAATGCGAACTCCGAACGAACATACATTCTTAATGAAATTATAGGAAAAAACCAGGGTTTTATGAAAAATGCTTCACACAAAACAGGGAGTCCGTTTGCAAGGGGACTTCGCCTTAAAAAGGGGCAGTAGGTAGCTATTATCTCGGGTCTTACTATTGTTGTTTCTCGACTCGTTAGTAAAACTATTTAGGTTCAGAGACCGCTGACTAAAATATATTTCTAGCAGACAAGGAACTAAAAACCTTCTTTAACAGAAAAAATCTATAACTGTATAAAGAAAACGTTTACAGTGTTCATAGTCCAGCGGCTTGTTTGGAGTGCTAGTGATCTTTTTCGATCGATTAAGGATGGGAAGCCATTGGCAAAAAACAAATACTTCAGTGCTTCGGAGAACATTTAAAGCCGTCGGTCCCGGCTGTTATCGTTAAAAAATGGCGGAGGCCTTTGAGCGGCAAAAAACTTGCAACACCTGTGTTTGCCACAAGCCCCAACCAATCCGCATTAGAGCAACAAGGTGGAGAACGCTCTAAACCTTCTCAGTATAAGGACATTGTATTTTTCTTTTTTCTCTCAGTTATTATTTTACAGATTGTTATTATTAGATACTTTTATTAATATTATTTCTTATATGATGAATATTTATGTGATTAAGATTTTAATGTTGATTAATGTAATTGGTCAATACGTTTTATTAACTATAAATAAATAAAAAGCAGCAAGAGAGCATGTGCCTACTATTTAGGCCAGAACTGCTCAACCTTTTTGATAGTTTGGCCAAACTGAGGACTCATATATTTACTGCGGGCCACTGATAATTTCTACTTAATAACTCTAACCCATAATGTTCGGGCCTCTTCCCACAATGTGAAGGTTACAAGCCATAGTGGCATAGCCATACTGGCCAAGTGCAGATTGGTAGACTTCACATACGTAGTAGTAATAGTAGCAGCGTAGTTTATCTTTCGAAAAGAGTTTGTAAAAACCAAATTCGAATAAAAAAAATATTTCATTTCATTTAAAAAATTTATTTCATTTCAAAAATTTATTTAATTTCATTTCATAACATGGAAAACTTTATGGGGCATCCTGAGGACTATAGTCACGATGTTTTCCATCATTAAACAATCGCTTGTTATCGCTAATTAACTTACGAGTTTTTTTTTTAATTTAAAATCCCTTCGCGCGTTTATTGCCTGTGGGCCTGGAGTTGAGCTCACTTGACTTAAGCCATTGATGGATGGAACCCACGAAAGCCTAAAAACCTTTTATAACATATAAAAAGTATACCAACCACCCGCTACCGCCTGCATTTGGACACGCCGCCGAGCGCAGTGTCGCGCCGCATACATAACAGTATTACACGCAGGTGTATTGAAACCAACATCGAGTGCTGCATTATGTGTGTAAGCCCGCGAATACATTACGTATATTTAAAAATAAGATACTCCCACCATAAATAAGCTTTGGAGCTAACATTATTCTCTGTTATGTTACGACTTACGTTTATTTATGTATGTTTGTTTGTACGTTTTCTAAATAGTAAGCGTAGTCTGGCGGTTTCGAAAGTAAATTAATGTTTACTTGATTCTGAGACTATGTTTTTTTGTTATTCACGTGATATGTTCAAAAATGGGAATGACTTTTATTGCGGAAAAAGACTTTTTCTACTACCGGTTGCCCAACCTATTTTCGACTACGTTCGCTGTTGCTTATTTCGCCCGATCACTTGCGATCGAATACACCACCGGGTTTTGAGCGGATAGTTTATCCGTCCAGCAAGACAGCCACCAAGCCCCGGCGCAATAATAAAACAAAGCTTTTAGATAATAATTTTCTTGATAAACCCAAGCATAAAACATTAAAAATATACCAAATCCTACCAATATTATAAATGCGAAAGTTTGTATGTTTGTTTGTTACTTCTTCACGCAAAAATTGCCGAACCGATTTTCATGAAATTTGGCACGCACATACAGGGTAACTTAGATTAAGTTTTTATCCCGGAAATCCCGCGGGATCGGAAGTTACTCGGATACAAACTCCTGCGCGTACGAAGTAGCGGGTTCACCTACTACGGATTGAATAGTTTTCTCTAAGGAACATGAGACCAAAATGGAGCAAAGAATCCTCCAGCACTAATCTCCCTTTCACTCTGTGTGTTAGTGCATATAATGTGTTTCTGAGATTAGTGTGAGTTTAATCTATAAAACTTTTTCCAATAAAATAATGATATCCTTTAATATTTTAAATGCGAAAGTTTGTGAGGATGTGTGGATGTTTGTTACTCCTTCACGAAAAAACTACTGAATAGAACTGAATGAAATTTGGTAAATGGATAGATTATACTCTGGAATAACACATTGACTACTCTTTCTCAACATACCAAGCGAGCGACCGCGGGCAGACCCTAGTTAAAATATAAAAACAAGCTTTATTAAAATATTTAATAACACAAGCTTTAAGAACAGCCCTAATGAGGAAAAACATATGAAATTTCATAACCGTATTGTTAACCGTTAAGGAGTTCCCTTGTCTGGAGCCAACCCTGAGCATAGCAGCAGATCATACTTATCAGAAAAATACATTATCACCGGATCTGAAGTGGTATGCAGAAATTTAGCTCCCTAGTGTAATAGGAAGTGTGTCTATAATCTTGCAAGATTTCACTCGTAACAAACAAATATACTAACATACAAACATACACTGCAAGTTAAATAAACGCTTGTTATTAAGGTATAACCTGCATTTAGAACAATTATAGCTGACTGACGCTAATTTAGAGCTATGAACAATCTTCTATCTTCAACTTTTGGGATCATTTCCGTTCAGGTAAACGAATGGGCGAGGTATGTTCGTTGACCACTAAGGATTGTATACAACCATTTTTTGTTTTTTTGCCATTCAGTAACAATAAGCTAATTTGAACACAGTGCAGACATGATGGAGAATTGTAGTTTATTTTTCTTAATCGGATACTATGCCGAAGAAAATTATGTTATTATTCCATATCTTACTTTCTAAATAATATTAAGTTATGATATTTTTAATACAATGAATTATATGAATAAAAAACGTATTAATAAAATCAAAATATAACAATATGAATCTAGGAAAAACAATAATTAATAATAAATTTTTTGTTCTTTTTTCTAAAAGTATCAAAAAAACATCATGATGATATAAATATATAAAATGTAGGTTTCAAGGAATTATAAAGGCTTTTATAAGTGTATTTCTAATCGTACACTATTTACAAAATACTTGGACAGTCAAGCTGGCACGGTATTTCACTTATTAATACCTAAATTTAGTAAATAATCACCGAAATACTATTAGGTACTATTAATTATATTCCGTCTTCCTCTCTTCATTCATTTCACATTTTATTATTACACTGAATGATTTATCATTTCAAGGTAGCAATAGGATTAACAGAAAAAGGTTTTATACTTACTAAAACACCAAAAAACAAACACTACACATTAACTGATCACAACAAACACTGCACTCCACTCACAGCCATGTCCCCCATAGTGCACAAACAAAACAACGCACGTGGATAAGGAAACAGAGGAATGCACTCAGTGCGAATAACGCTCCGCCATTTGTATTCCGTGCGCGGTCGGGACGTGACTGGGGAGAATGCGCGCGCGCACCTTTGAGCACGTGCGGGGAAAGAGATAGATATATACAGAATCATTTACGTTAGAGTAGAACGACGGCATCAGGTATTATAAAATGATTACGATGTGTTACGGTTGTATATGGTCTTGGTATTGCATTAGTCCATGAAAGGCTATAAGTATGCGCCGTTTTTTGTATGTATTTAAGTTTTTATAAAGTTGTTAGGTATATTTATGAATAATTAAACAAACGACAGACAAACATATTACATATTGATGTTTGTTTTATAAGTTTCAGAATTTGATTGGTTTTTTATCGCACGGGTCACATAAAAAGTTAAAAACAAAAGAAAGATATTTAATATTTAAGAAATGTAAAACAAAAGGAAATATATTTAACATTTAAAAAAAAATATTTAAAAAAAAACTGCATTATTTATACTATGTGTGACATCTAACTTCATAATTTTTGTCAAACAAGAAT
>DWJZ01000931.1:0-26782 GCA_018249125.1 Asbolis capucinus | reverse complement strand
CCGGACTACACTAGTGTTCATAGTCCTAAATTTGTATTATTTATAAAGCCGATGACAGATAGGTATTAAGTAGGGACTTTATGTTATAAAATGTTGTCTTTCGTTAAGTGAGCTTTTGGTTCCTAAGACGAAATAAACAGATTTCATTTCATTTCATATAAATAGAACTCGGCTCAGTTGGCATATTACAGTATTTTTTTCCTTTTTGATTTGTTAATTCCTTATCATATGCGTGGATAATGCTGCCAGTAGCGTTACATGTATCACAGTCCTTTATATACCAAATATGTGTTACATACATGCGATACTTAGATGGATGACGAATTATGTTTCGCTGATAACATAACTCTTGTTATTAGTTGTACAGCGTCTATTATCAGAATTACAAACCGTTTTATATAGGATAGGATTGGTGGCGTAGGTACTTTGGGTGACACCCGGTGCGGAAGTTGGTGATGTCACTCCATTGAATGTAAAGAGCAACATTTTTTTTTCAATTATTTTTTTTAATGATTGTTTGTCGAGTAACCGGGTGGGTGACACCCTAATAAAAATTACACCCGGTGCTGCCCGCCCCTTTCTACGCCACTGGGTAGGATTTGTAAACTATTCAATCAGAACATGTTCTGTATATGACATGACATGAAAACCATTTCTTTCGTCTTAGGAACCAATAGATCACTTAACGATAATCACCCTTGAGTTTGACTTATTGGTATGTACTTATCCTCTTTTATTTTACGTTCTATTGCTGTGTTGTTGGATTATGGTAAAGCGCTAGAGAGAAGATCGAAGCCATATTGCAATGATTATGTTATTGATTATATTTCAAACGACGACGGAAAACAAAAAAGGCGTATGTCTTTAGAATAACGCATAAGAATTTCGCTCTTACAGTTTTCTTTATAAGGGCTGATGGAAGAGATAAATAAAAAGAGACTGCGTATCAATGAAGTTACGATATATCTATACCCAGGATAGGAATTGCAAAAGTTGAGCGACAGCTGAATCATGCTTGATTTTCCACACATCCATCCTAGTTTTTTTGCCGAGCACTGCTAATTTATTGTTGATTTCAGCCAGTTGCCGGAGGTAGCGGTATACCTCAAGTGAAATGCTACCTCAACGGTGTGAAGGTACCGCGGGTTGTTCGTATAAAGACGTTAGTCGTGAAGGCTGTGGGTGTTATAAGCGCTGTTGTTGGAGGCCTGGCTGGAGGAAAGGTATTGATACTACTAATATTATAAATGCGAAAGTTTGTGAGGATGGATGGATGGTAGTTGTTCTTTCAAAAACTACTGAACAGTTCTGAATAAAATTTTACACACCCAACGAAACCAACTACCGGAAACGAATGATTTATTAATAATAAATAGCTTCCTTTATCCTTATCGTGTCACGTATATTTATAATCACCAATTGATGTTAATATTTTATTTAATTCAATCCTGGTTTTTTTTCTTAAAAAATATCCCCAATTTGGAAGTACTGTGTCGTGGGTGATATAGATTCCATTCAAATAAGACCCAGGAACAGACGTACATCTGTCACACAAACGCATTAGTACAAAATATGTCGTCGACCATATTTGTCCTACATAAGACTCAGGTCTAGAACTTCTCGCCTCAGAGGCAAGGTTCGTCGTCATCATTACAACCCATAACGGTCCCACTACTGGGCATGTATCTCCACTCACATTGTGAGCGGTACAAGGCAGGTTACTGTCGTTCTAATACGCATCTTCACACATTCTATGATTAGGAAGGACCAATGATACACTGCGGTGCGGTGGTAGCGGCTGGTATATCGCAAGGCAAGAGCACCACATTCAAGAGAGATTTCAAGATATTCCAGTACTTTCGAGAGGATCATGAGAAACGCGACTTTGTCTCCGGTGGTGCTGCGGCCGGCGTGTCAGCAGCCTTTGGATCTCCCATAGGTTATACATTTGAATTTTTGTACATTTCCCGTTACCCTAGCGATCGACTACATAGCTCAATAACCCCCACATATTTCTGGCAACAGATAAGATCTCTCGATCTTATATTTATTAAACAACGCATCATGGTTTGGTTGGGTTGGACGCGCACGACCAATGGTGGTGATTTATGATATGGCCCGATTTTGAATCGACCAATCATGGTGCATTATTTTGAGTCTCCCCGCCTCCCGTACCGCTGCTCCTTGACTGAATTTGGGTAATAGAATATGATGCCTTTTCGTCTTTGTACGGAACTCTGAACTAGAGGCAAGATGGCTGTTTTTGTGCTATTGTCGGCGTTATGTTACCTCTTCTTACACCCCGTTCGTACTTCGATACACCGATAGGGAAATCTTACATAAAACAATTTAGTCATATTGGGGTGGCTTAGGATACAAATGTAAATCCCATGCTGGCCTACCAGGGTGTCGTAAAAGACGTACAGAAGCTGCTCAGTGGTAAGGCGAGCGGAAGGATTGTTATCTTTTTGTGAAGCTCGTCTGGCTGGCTACCACCGTTTTGCTTGAGTCAGTCGTCAAACGATTCGTCGTGTTCTGGCTGGGGCTTGAGGACCAGTTCTCCTTTCCTCCCCATTCTTCATCCATCCTCCTTCCCATTCTTCTTCTGTCACCCGTCCGGCTTCAGCAATATACCGCTTCCCTTGGTTCTTTCTCTTCCTTGCGTATGAGTGTCTTTTATTTCCTTCCTGGCAGGCTACGCGTTAGTAACACCGCAGTCTGGTGTTGTTAAGTCCATTGCGTCTGTAACGGCCACATAAACTATTTACTTTTAAACTGCAGGTGGCGTATTGTTTTCATTGGAAGAAGGCACCAGCTTTTGGAACCAAGCACTCACTTGGCGTACCTTCTTCGGAACTGTGGTATCGACGTTCACACTTAACTTCGCTCTGTCCGCGTACCACGGTCATCCCGGCGAACTTAGTTATCCAGGTAAAATTAGTTGTCTATACTAATTGTATAAACAGGAAAGATTTGACTGTTTGTTTGAGGAGAATAGGCTCTAAAATTATTGGGTCGATTTGAAGTAACAAAAATCCATCCTAGTCATTAGTACTACTACCTACTAATATTATAAATGCGAAAGTTTATCAGGATGGATGGATGGATTTATTACTCCTTCACGCAAAAAGTACGAAATCGCCCTGTGAGTTGTCCTGAGACAATATATTTTTATTTATTTACATATATCATTCTTGTTGTTCAACTATTATAGTAAATTGGAAATTCCGATTACAACTGTACTTAGAAGATATATGAAATATACAGGATATTTAATATATCTTCTTTGACCTTGTTACACTTTTAATAGATAAAATATAAATAGATTTGAGATATGTAAAACTATGTATTTAGTTTTAAAACTCATTTTGCTTAACATACACATTTCCTAGCCTTTGTCCGGGATTTCGTGTACGTGAAATTTCACGTGGATTTAAATGCCCCACTTCATCCTCACTCTGGGCGAAATTCCAAATATCCTAGAATATTTATTTATTTTTAAATACATAAATATAGAGTTAATACTTATATCTTTGACTATGACCAATTTCCATACAAATTTCATCCCCTATTCGTACCCCTTCGAGCTTGTTCACAATAAAAAGTAATGTTCTTTTTCAAGTCTAACTCTGTACTAAACTCTGCTCTAAATTCCATCAAAATCGGTAATTCAATGGTGTAAAAAAGTAACAGAGTTCCTTTCGCATTTATAATGTTAGTAAGTATGATATTTTTAACTTCAATGCCGAAATTCTAGCTCCTGTTAAATCCTTAATGGCATAGCCGAAATTTACTATTTTTGCATACACAGTTGATACATTTTAATGGAAAAAAATCAAATTCAATTTGCAGCGAGTACATACTGATGCATTTTGTTTTATATTTTAGGTCTGCTGAATTTGGGCAAAATGGAACCATTTCCGTTTCAATTTTATGAGTTGCCAGTTTTTGTGCTGTTCGGAGTGATCGGGGGTCTCCTCGGCGCGCTCTGGAACCATATCAACTTCAAACTAGCCGTGTTTAGAATAAGGTTTGAATTAAAATTAAATTATCTTGCTATGTTACATCTTTCGTCTGGGAGGGGGAATACCACCCAAAAATTAAAATTTACCGGATAAGCGTATTTTTGATTTATTCATTGTTTAAAATGTTGAATTTAGATTTTTTGTAGGAATCACAATCCGTTGTTATTTTCCTGTTTATAATAATGCCAAATAATTTTAATTCATGATAGGTATTGATGATTATGATTGACAGGAATTTCTTGACTTGATCAGTAGGATTATTGTTGGTAAATGGTCAGTTTAGTCCTTCAACATTGTGACCAAAGATGTCATTGACGCGTTGTTGACCGGTAAGAAGTTAGAATGTAAACTTTCTTTGTCTCTTTCCCTCCGTTTACTCCCTCTTGGTAAGTAAATACTGTACATGTTCCTAACGTAGTTCATGACAGTGTATGTGTGTGTGTCAGGTATATATCAGCTCCGTGGGTGCGAGTGGTGGAGGCGTGTATCGTGGCGGCGGTGAGCGCCACCTGCGGCTTCCTCATGATGTATCTGCTCAACGACTGCCGCCCGCTCGGCGAGGACCCCACCAAAGTGCCGCTACAGGTATATTTGTGTACCAGTAACTTAAAATTTGACGTATTTCGTAGCGTTATAGCATTATTGATTATAGTGATAGTGTTCGTATCCAACTTTGGTCTCAGGCTAGGGAGCTTAGAGGGGCAAGGGGTGATGGATTCGAATTTATTCTAAAAGTGGGGGTGTATCGCTTACATTCCAAATGCATGGATTACTATCGAAGGTTATACATTATCTATACACACACACATATATATATATATATAATAAAAGGTTAATCTACTACTAGAGTACGACATAACTATATATACATATATTTATCTCTTTCGTCAACATTTGTTAGAAAATTATGTTGTTATGTTTGAAAGACAGTACAATTTACTTTCAGTTGTACTGTGCGGACGGAGAGTACAATGCTTTGGCAGCCATCTGGTTTCAAACTCCGGAAGCGTCTGTGAGGAGCTTTCTGCATGATCCTATGGGTTTGTAGCACTTTTATTTTAATACTGAAATCATGTAGAGATTTTATTCATAAAAAAATGCTGGTGGGAAATATAGGTTTTATTTCATTATTTTAAACTGTAGTCTACAGAATTACACAAGGATACTTTTTACTTAAAATTACAGCTCTGTTACTGTGGTATAACACCATCAATATTTTTTTATAAATACTTGTTAATATTTTCGAACGACTGTCGTACGTGTGTTGACATCAAGTGCGGAAAAATACCTTACCATTTTTTCCTTCTCTTCGTTGAATAACTTTGTATGTGTGATAAGAAGGCAAACGAGCTGATCGTAAGTGATCTTCGCCGCCCATGGACATTAATAACTGCAGTCTGGGGTGTTACTAATGCGTTGCCTGCTAGGAAGGAAATAATAGACCCGCATACGCGGGGAAGAGAAGCAACTGACCCCAGATACTCCAGCAACACACCACTTCTGGAGGGGTGACACAAACAGAATGGGAAGAAAGATGACTGAAGGACGGGAGGAAAAAGAGGAGAACTGGCTCTTAAATCTCCAGCCGTAACACGACGAATCGTTTGGCGAAGTTTGAAGCAAGAGGTCGTTAGCCAGCCTGTCGGACTTCACAGAGATAATAATCTTTCCGCTCGCCCTAACTTCGAGCATCTGACTGCTGTACGCCTTTTACGACACCCTGGTAGGCCTACATGGGATTGAGGTTTGTATTCTAACCAGTCCCAATACGGCTAAACCTATCGGCAAAAATTGTCAGGTACTCGACTTTCGTACCACTTATGTAATGAGCAACACAGCACACCTGTAAATACAGGTTCGTACAAGCCGTGGTCGCTGCTGGTGTTCGTGGTGGGCTACCTGCCGCTGTCGTCGTGGACGTTCGGGCTGGCAGTGTCGAGCGGGCTGTTCATACCGAACCTGCTCCTCGGCGCCGCCTGGGGCCGCCTGCTCGCCATCCTCATACAATACATGCTGCCATCTACCGTGAGTTACTGGAACTTTACAATTTTGGTTATTTTTCTGGCCTACCCTAACTTGCATAGTCTTATGTTTGTGGATTTTTATAAAGCCTATGATAGTTGGATGTTGTCTGTCTATTTAGACTAGGCATTATCATAAAATTGTAGTCTGATTCTTTATTATTACAAGCTTTTATTTAACTTACAGTGTATATTAGTATATTTAAATATTTTTTTGTTACGGGTCAAATCTTGCAAGCATCTCTTCTTACATGACGTTCTTACATAACAGTGCATTTTTATGAAAATGTACGGTCTGCTGCTATGTTCAGGATTGGCTCCAGACAAGGGAACTCCTTAACGGTTAACAATACGGTTATGAAATTTAATATGTGTTAGAACGTATTAGGACTTTGTAATTAAAGCTTGTGTTTTTAAATATTTTTAAAGCATGTTTTTGGTCATGTGGGAAATTGGTAATGTTAACTTCTTGTCTTTCGTTAAGATACCTATTGGTTACTAAGACGAAATAAAATAGGTGCTTAAAAATTAAAAAAAAAATTGTATGTCAGTCGATAAACCCAGCCAAGTACGCGCTGGTCGGTGCGGCGGCGCAGCTGGGCGGTGTGGTGCGGATGACCATCTCACTGACTGTCATTATCATCGAGACCACCGGTCAGATCTCCAACGCGTTGCCAGTTATCATCACCCTCGTGGTTGCCAAGTGGACTGGCGACTTCTTCAATGAGGTACGTATAGTGTATGTGTACTTTGTTACCTCTTTAGCCAGTAGACAAAGTTCACAGTTCGTTCTCTCTTTCACACGGTTCTGACGCGAGTCGCATGCGTATAACAACTGCTTTACCATTCGAGTCTACGTAACCGTAAGAAATTTCCTTCTTCCTTTTCCTTCCTTTTTCTTCTTCTATATTTTATCATGATTTCAAAAGTTCAATATGTATATCCTATATGAAGAGGCAGAAAAGAAATAATTTCGTCCCCTTCTTACCCGTATATATATTTTTCTTGATTTTATTCTTCCATGTTCCTACGATGATAAGTTTAACATTCATGCATAAATATAGTTTCATAGTATTGAGGGTGTCTGCTCCAGATTAGGGGCGGACGGTCAAACATGGCTTTCGAATTGTATACGGAATACAAAAATTACTTGAATTATTAAAAACATATTATTGTATCTGGCAGGGTATCTACGACATCCTGATCCAACTGGCCGGCGTGCCGCTGCTGCCGTGGGAGCCGCCGCCGCTCACACACAACATATACGCGTCTGAGGTGATGTCGCACCCAGTGTTCGCGCTGCGCACCGTCGAGAACGTCGGTCACATCGTCGAGATACTACGCGTCGTCTCCTACAATGGATTCCCGGTCGTTGACCCGCCGCTTGCTGATGAGGTAACACACACATGAACAGACAGATAGACACATGGAAAGACACGCACACTTGGGCACACACATAAACAGACACACAGACACATGGAAGACACGCACACGCTCGCACGTACACGCTCGCTCGCAAACGCTCATACGCACACATGCCCGCACAGACGTACACATCGAGTAAAAAATTTGCAGGTAACGAATATAAAGAAAACCTCCCCATTTTTTTGAAGTTCTCTAAAAAGTTGTTTAATTTGTTTTATTTCCCCAGGCAGAAATACACACATACAAACGTCTCCGCGGGCTGATCCTGCGCTCGCAGCTGATAGTGCTGTTACAGAACAAGATCTACAACGAGAACGCCAACACGACCTGGTCCAACTTTAAGGTGGACATAAACATGTTTCGGAAAGAGTATCCGCGGTATCCCTCCATAGAACAAGTACGATTATAGTTTCTTTTAATATACAGAGTATTTAAGGAAATAATTATTCTTCTATAATATTGATCTTTTATAGCACACATCTTTACAATATTATACAGTTCAAACATATTAAGCTGTTATAAGCATGCAATATGATAATTACGATATATTTGCAATTAAAATTAATTGTTAATGAGTCGCTACATTAGTGTCAATAAAAATATTTCACAAAAAAATTCATCCATGTAAACTCCTATATTTTCAATCAGTGTCATAAGTATATTGTATTGTCAAATGTATATTATAACATATATAGCTGTTTATGCTTAGATTAAACAAATTATCATTTTTAAGACTAGAAGGTAGTTTGTTACAATATTTTATAAATAAATAAATATCTTTGAACACACGGAACACACGGCCAACTGAACCGAAACTAAGCGTTAGCTTGTACTATGGTGAACAGACAACTGATAAACATACACATATACTTTTGTATGCATACTCAAATAAATATCTCTATTACACACTCAGACACAGAACAAACATTCCTGCTCATCACAGAAAAGTTTGACCTGGGTAGGAATCAAACCTCCGGTGTAGTAGTCAAGTTCACTAACCACTAGACCAACCGGCCTGTCTGTTTTATATCCAATAAGCGATGTTTTGATGCAGGTACAGTCTAAATACAGGATAACGATAGGATTTCTAAAAAACAGTATAGTATAATTCTTCCTATTCTTCCGAGATCGTATTGGCGCGTTATGTCATGGAGTTCTCTAAAATCGTGATAAAAGAGCTTGCAACAGAAAAGAAAGAGAAAACGTTTTTTGCCAAGGCACCTCTACAAAATTAATTAAAATTATAATAATAATAAAATACAAGAAGATGAAATAATACACAGTTGCAGAGGTGTCAAGGACAAAAATGGGTCGCACTAAACTAATGACATGGTGTTACCCACCGATATTAACCGTGAAGATTAACAATAACAAAAGCTCCAGCGCCTAGTTTTACATATATGTAATATGTTCTTTGTAAAAGTAGATCGGGGACAAGCCTGATATCGAACCATAATATATGTTAATCACAAGTAAAAAATTCACTGATCAATATTTTACAACGAAAATTGTATTAAATTACCATAACAGAGATGACTTTATTTAAACATTGAATGCTTTTATAGTTATCGAGTAAACGGGGTTTACGAAAACACGCCTTAAAATAATAGTTAAATTTTTTGTTCAGCTGGAGATATCAGAGTGGGAGAAGTCGTGCACGATAGACCTGCGGCCGTTCATGAACCCCTCCCCGTACACCCTGCCGCACCGCGCCTCCCTGCCGCGCCTCTTTAGACTGTTCCGAGCGCTCGGCCTGCGGCATCTGCCCATCGTCAATGACGTCAATGAGGTTAGTGGACCTTATAATCTTTCTCCTAACTAATATTATAAATGCGAAAGTTTATGAGGTTGGATGGATGGATGGATCGATGGATGGATGTTTGTACACAGATATTTCGTTGCACATAGATAAATTATAGTCTGGAATAACACATAGGCTACTTTTTTACGACGTACCCACGGAGCGGGCATAGCCGCGGGTGGCCAGCTTGCACTATTACATATACGAAAGTAACTCTTTGTATCTGTCTGTTGAGAAATTATAAATGCGAAAGTTTGTAAGGATAGATGTTTTTTCCTCTCACGAAAAAACTACTAAACGGATTTGAATGAAATTTGGCCGAGACGTAGATTAATAATAGGCATAAAACATAAGCTAGTTTTTATTAATATACCTATCATGCGGGCGAAGCTACGAGTGGAAACTAGTAAATAAGATTGAGAAATATTTCTAAAGTAAGCCTTAAACTTACCTACCGTCTGGTAACAGGGTTGTTTTAAGATTTGTTCGTACAGATTTTGAATTTTTTTTCTTGTTTTAAACAGGTAGTTGGTATGGTGACTCGTAAAGACATTGCAAGGTATAGAGTTTGGAGACATCGCGGCCACATGGGCATGGAGGAGTTGCTGCTTTCTAGTGAAATTTAATTTATTAATAAAACAACCAAATTATTGCAGACAAGGTATTTGCAGACATGCTCTTAGAGCGATATATTGATTTGTTAGGTAGATAACTTATTATTGGATATTTTAATAGTTATAAGTTAAAAGGTTTA
The DNA here is from genome assembly GCA_018249125.1 of Asbolis capucinus. NCBI lineage: Eukaryota > Metazoa > Arthropoda > Insecta > Lepidoptera > Hesperiidae > Asbolis > Asbolis capucinus. Next base: position 16,756 of record DWJZ01000931.1, on the reverse strand, counting down.
TTATGAATCTCTTTTATGTAAACTATAAGCTGTTGATGTATTTTAGTCTTGAGATAATGTGCCATGTACTTTAAAACATATGGCCCTGGTTGGGTGTTCAACTCCAAGTCAATTCTAATAAATATCTAATAATACTTGACTCAAAAAGAAAACAATTTATTTCGGGTAGCACATTAGTAATTAGATAGATTGTTTTTTAACTTTCTATAAATTAATGCTTGTCCACTATCCCACCTGATGGTAAGAGGCGATGTGATCTAGATAGTAAAGCGCACTAATTTAGTAATAGCCTATTCACTCTTGACTTGAAGACGCTTAAAATGTAATCGAACGGAGACACTGACGCTGCAACTTATTCTACTCCTTCGCGGTACGTATGATCAAAGACGACGCAAAACACGACCTTCGTACTGGCAGAACGTCTACGACGAACGGATGGTTACCGTGCGTCGACTCGTTCGATGATGGAACAGGCATGGGGGAATTAAATTGTATAATTCCTAAGATAAAATAGTCATCTTTGAGTCTTGTAATTTTTGTATGTTTTACGCTTTAAATAGACTTCTAGGCGTTACACCTAATCAGATGTAACAGTAACTGGTTTCAACTAACCGTGCAGTGAAGTAATTAAGATAGTGTAAGAAAAGTCATCTTAAGAAAAAAATCAAATATCTTCGCTCTATACGGGAACTATTGGGTCTGATATAAAAACCGGTTGCATCAACCGGTCTTTGGGAAAATTAGGAAGAGAGGAGACTATTATAATAATAACAAAATTATCAAAACTTTCCGGGAATGCGTTTATTTTTGTGTGGATCCAACGCATGAGCGCGAGGCCCCATGCATCATGAGGCCTGCCTAACTCACGCTGCAAATGTAACCATGGACATCAACTCGGTAAGAGAAACCCAGTTACGAGAAGGAAAGAATGACTTGTTATTTGAAGTCTTGCTCTTGTTAGAGTACTTCCATTTCAAACTAATCAACACTTACCATCAGATGGAATTGTGGCTTCAATTAATACCTTAAAAGAAATATCCCATGTAATAGCACCTTTTGATGTTTTGTTTTGAACTTGGAATCCTTATTGATAATAGTTAAACCTCACTAAAAATTGTTAAGTAATTATGTATTGTAACATGTTATAAAAATAGCTTAATTTAGACATCCTGTGGTGTATTTTTTTATACCAAAGCTTAAAGTAATACATTCCAATGAATACTGTAACTCAAGTTATAAAATAATGATTAAAGAGAGTTTTATACAAAAAAAAATTAAAATAAGTATTTTCCTATTACATTTTATATAAAAATATAAGTAAACTTTTGTATTATCAAAGATATTTTGTATTGTGATGAATTTCATACTATTTATATGCTAGGTGTGTAGTTTTTGTCTTATGATTTTTTGAATATGACTTGCCTATAATTATGTCTTATTAAATTATTTATAAATTACAAGGCCAAGTGTTTATTTTAAATTAGCAACATATGATCCAGGCATAATTACAAAATGGTTAATTCGTTGAATTTTTACTATTACTTATTGGTTTTACTTAATTTAAGTTACGTGTCTACATGAAAGCTTATTAAATATTCTTATTTGAATGTTGTTAAGTTTTAAATATGTTTATTTTTGTGTTGTAATTCTTGTTGTTGTGTAACACTTTTTCATAAACACACAATATCTTTGGACTATATTTGAATCACAAGTTACATATGTCAGCATAAAGACATTGTAACTTATAATTCAAAAATCTCTGTCATGAAATTAGGTTTTACAGTAACATATATAAATAAATTAAACATTTAATTTTCTATGCTCAGCTTGACTAAAGGCTTTGGTTTCCTGTAGTGTATCTGTAGGCGTGGTATATTTTTGCTTTTAAGTTGTATTGTTATAAAAAAATGAAGCATAAACAAATCTATATTATAAATGTAATGTCCAAATCTTATCCTAAACGCAATCTTTTCAATCTTCAATTACATATAAATTGCAAAAATATTGTTACATCAAAAATGTCTGAGATGTCACAGTTCTTAACCATCAATATTCTAAAACCATGTTATGAAAGTTTGAATATGGCCTTGGACAAGTGCTTAGTTTTACAAAAGAAATATAGAATGCAGTTTCAGATAGATGGCTTGTGAGTTATTACTGTATTTAAAAAAGTACTAATCTAACTAAACTGTACTATTATAAATAAAGAATTGTATATTTTCTTGTGACCTTACGATGTTTTTTTATTTTTTTTTTAATATTTTACCTTAAAATTTTGACATACTAAGTTATTAAGCCTTAATTGTATCCATGGCCGAGATTTTTTTATATATGTACGCTTTTAATGTGATCATGGCTCTACAATATCAATAACTAAGTATAGTTCAAATAGCTTCTTACAAAATTATGTTAAATTGTGATGAGCTTTATGGAATGGTTAAATAAAAAACTCAAATATTTGAACTCGTTATTTTATTATTTTTTACCCTAAACACAAACGCATTATTCAGTGAAGTAAATAAATCTCTTACGTGTATAATACCGACAGGTTATCCATAATTAAACTTTAAATAAAATTGAATATCAGTTATTGACAAACAGTTCCCATCCAATGCCTGCCCACAAATTTATGAATAAAACTACTGGCAGTATTACTAGCAGAAGTAAAATGTAATTGACGAATTCATCCATTGGTTTAATAGCTTGATAAACACAATAATAATTAATGATGTCTCCGAATTCAATGTGGAGAAATAAATCTCTTCTAAAAATGAAACATCACTTCCCAAGTTCTTACGTGAATGACAGCTGTGACACTGATATTAAACCTTACCATAGATAAACAAGATTGAATTAGTGGCTCGAGGCATACGCAGATTAATAATCCCAAAAGCCATAAATAAATAACTCTATGCCAAAAGCTAGTTTTCTGTACGAATGTTCAATGGGTAGTGGTTTCAATTATTTTACTTTTGCGCTGCGTTCATGTATTTACAAGCTTGGGACACATTTTACCAATTATCCCTTCTTAGTAAAAGGGCCAGTTTGCCATACTCCAAATTAGTAATTGATCTCTTTCTAGTGTAATGACCTTTAAAACACGGCTATTTTTTTACAGCCTATACCTTGAAAATTGTGTAATGAGTTAGTTCGCAAATTAGAATATTAAAAATACGCATAATTATTAACGGATAACTGTATTAAAAAAGTGTGACACATGTTATAGAAATACACAAAATTAATCATTTATTTAATCAATTAAATTATATTAATTATATAAAACGATAAATTATTATACCATTACATAAAATAAACATCATTAACGCTGATTAACACTAAGTCACAAACAAATTAATATAATTATGTAAATCGACCACTTAGCCTACTAGACGCCTTATGTAACATCTACTACCGAAATTCAGTCAACAACATGAAGGTGAGAGTCGGAGGGCAGTTAAATGCACCGTGATCTGTCGATTCAAAATCATAAATCACAACTGTCAGTCGCGTAGTAGTGTATATGGCACGGTATATAATGAAAGGGGTCGTTAAAGTATCACTTAAAGCAATGTTTGAACTTCCTTCCCTTCCAAGTAATGCATCCACACGTTTTTCTATATCTCACTAATATACAAATGTTAATTAACATCAAAGCCACCGGAAATTAAAAATAGAATCGTATTTTTAAGTAAAATATACAAAGCGTTGTTCGGACCTCCTGTCTCCCCCCTGTAACGTAACGCATCGTCACATATTACAAAACCCTCGCTCCCCCCAAAATTATGTTACATAGTACTTGAAACGACTCCTAAGGTAGATGGTTCTTTTGCAAGAAACAATCGGCCTCAGATCCGGCCTCTAATAGTCTATGTAGTCAATTATACCACTACAGTTTATAAACACTGAAGAGACAAGATATGGCTTGCTCTGCATCCTCAAAATAACGAGGTCTGTCCAGGCTAACAATTCCATAGTCGGGCTCCAGAGTAGGCAACAGCATATCACCAGTGCTGCTATTACTACACATACTGCGATTGGCACTGTCTCTGAGGGACTGGTTCATTGTGTGAGATATAAACTTGGACGGTTGAGGCGTGTTAAATTTATTCCTGTTGCAAGTCATCCTTTTCATCCGATTTATGTTGCCCTTAATTGTGACTAAGATTTTATGATTCTCTGGTATATGAAGAAACTCCGTTAAGTCCTATGAAAAGAGAACACGTAAATTATATTTTTGTCTTTTAAATTTGGATAAATCTAGGTAATTAGGTAACCGGTATTTGTAACGTTTTATTTCCAAACCAAACCTCTTCCAAAAATTCAAAAAGAATCTGCTCTTTTAACATAAGAATTTCCTCATGATTTTCCTTCGACGAAGCAAATGTAATTTTTTTTAAAACAGACTTAATTTGAATTGTTTTAAATAGTATTTAGTAACAAATCTTGGACGGAAACCGACTATTTCAACATTATTTTTAAAAACACCTATTTATGCAACCTTCTACGAATACAACTGCACAGTACACGCGCTAGTGTAACGAGAATATTTTCACAATAAACAAGTAGCAATACATCCACAGTTTCCTAAGCCAATATTCATTTGAAATTAAAAAAAATATATTATTGAATATATAATAGTATTAACCTCACCTTTTTGACATGCTCGTATTTTGAGAACAGCCATAAATAAGTAGCCAGTTTACAAAACAAGTGGGTTTCACTATTACTGAAACGCCACATGAATTTTAATATAGGCGATATCCGATCTCTCTGTAAAATACATATAGACTTTTTAATATACTATTTATATAATAAAATATTTTCTTAAATATAACACAAAAGATAAATCTTATGCAAAGCATAAATTATACCATCACTAACATATTTTTTTTCTTTATCATTTGTATAGATGGTTTAGTCTGGTAAATTTAATCTTTTTTATGTGGGAAAGCAAATATGTACTTATTGCAACCCAAGTGTGTGCGTGGGAAAGAGAATGAATGTTCTTCACTAGACATATTCAGTAGTCATACAGTGACGAAATAACAGTAATTAAATAAAAACAAATGGCACTTACTGCATATATTTTAGGGCCAGTCACTCTGTACCTAGTCAAATTAACAAGTATAGAAGCACCAGATTTCAACACTTCTATACTAGAAATGGATCTGTTAGTAGCAGACATATAGATGTAGACATGCTTCACTAATGACGAAGCATCAGTATTGTACATCATTGGGAAAACTTCAGTCAATAGTTCTGAAACATAAGATACACATAAAGTACATTATTATTTCTTTGTATTTTATTATTTATTTATTTTAAGCATAGTGGTTTGAACTTTGAATCTCACACATGAGATTTACTATTCAAACTCAGCGAGCTCCTCTATTTTTAAAAGTGATGTGCGTAGAAATTAATTATCACTTTTTTTGGTAAAAAAAAAAACAAAGAAAAGACAATGATGCTATAATGCTGATTGGTGGAGGGGTTAGAAGGCAACCCAAGTGTCGGAAGTTTTATGTTGCCTGAATGCCGATGTAGCTTAACGATTGCTATCTAAAATAACAACCGGGACCGACGAGCGTGGGGGCACACGTGCCCGCTGTTGGCTGACTTTTCAATTGAAACAAGCCACCAAACTTTAAACACTTTTTAACTACATTTTCAAGTTATTCTTACCTAATGATTGGAAGGCACGTATAATAGACTCGATGTTGGCAACACCTGTGAGTACTTCAATGGCCTCCTCGTTCCGTTCAGCGAGACTCTCCTGCGTGGACTGCAGGGCCCCCTCGCGCCATCTACGGCGGATTTCTCGCACGAGGTTATCGCTCGCCACACGAGCTTTGTTACCTCGGAATAAAGCCTACGAACATTTAGTATTAAAGAAGCTTCATGTAACATTACCGTACTACTAAAAAATTCTGCAAAAGCATGTAGATAAGTTGCAAATAAAATGAGGAACCGTGATTGGTACATTCAAAATTGTGCTAGACAAATGCCTGCGGTAAGTATAAGTTGTTTTATGTGTTGTTGGTAAAAAATTATTTCAGATACCGGGTTCAGTAGACTATTATTTCGAATATAAGAAAGTCGTAAAAGCCTTTAAATTACATATATAACTCTAAAACGGCTGGAAAATTTTCCAGGTTTTTTTGTCTCCTCCCATAATGGCAGAATAACCATTACAACAGAAGAAAATATTATTGCATTTGATAAATCGCCTAAAGTTAGACTACTTTTGTTTGTAATGAATAAAATCGAACTTGCTTCAACATAAATAAGCTCGTTTTGATATTTTTATTTGCATTTTCAAATTTTTAAAGTTTGCTGAATTTGTTTGCTAAATATTAATAAAAATAAGCATCAAAAACTTGACAAAATTTTAAATCATACCTGAATTTTCGAAGCAGCCCAATTACTTCTTTGTTCTTCTCTCGTTTTTAACAATATCTCCTTTTTGTGCTCCATTTCTCTTCTTATCAAATATCCTCTAATACGCGCCTGTAATTTGATCACCATATTCTTCTTCTGTAAGAACTCGCAACGCAGCATTCTCGTGACTAGTTTCCCTTTCCACAATTTCTGTATGTATATCACTTTATTTATATACCGTCTATAACTCGACTGTATTAAATAACGCCTAACATTCTTTTGTAAACATATAGCAGCTTCTTCTCTTTTCTTCTTCAACATATTCTTCGACCTCATCAGTCTAAAAGCCCTTTGAATTACTATGGTCGCAGTCCTTAGCTTGAAGAATCGTTTTCTTTCTATAAAGCATCTAACATGAGCTTGTAATTTGATAACAGAAGTTTTAATCCGTACGTACTGTTGTCTGTGAGATTTCGCTAGTCTATAAAAACGATAATACCTTTGGAGAATCGTGGCTGCAGTTTTCAAAGCGAGGAATCGTTTTCGACAAATATACATCCGTATAATTGATTGTGCGGTTATAACTCTTCTCCGCAGCTTCAAAAACTCATCACGACATTCTCTTGTTTTCTTAACAGAACAATACCATGCCTTTATTTTGTTAGCAGCATCGACGCGTAGTTTTTCTTGCCTATCGTTATTCGCTCTCACACGACGTTGAATTAAAATAATTGCATTCCGAAATTTCAGATACTGAATTCGAAGTCTTCGAGCCTCTCTAAGCTCCTTATAACGTCTCTGAATAATAATACAAGCTGTTCTGACTTTCACATACTTCTCTCTTTCCTGTTTACCGGCAACAGACGCTCTGTAAGCGTTTTGAATAATGGCAACAGCTTGTAAGAGTCTTAAAAATTTTGATCTTTCCTGTATCATTAAACAGCGTGCCCGGAATCGGCTTTGCAAAGTAATTACAGCTAATTTCAAAGAGAGATATGAGTTTCTTTCATATTTCATTGCAAGACGTGCCCTAAACCTTCGCTGTAATATTGTTGAGGATTCTTTCAACTTCAAGTATTTACGCCTTTCTTCCGTTCCTTTTTTGTACGCTCTATAAAATGATTGGATTGATAAGCAAGCGTGTCGTATTCTTAAATACTTTGATCTTTCTGTTTTCATTAGCATATTTGCTCTCCATCTTCGTTGAAGTGTAATTGTGGCAGAACGCAATTTCAGATATTTTTCTCTTTCTACCCTCATATTACGCAAAGCTCTGAATCTCATTTGAACTGTAAGAATCGCTTGCCTCAAACTCTCATATCTTTGTTTCTCATGTCTCATGGCCGACAACGCTCTGTACCTGGTCTGAATAATAACTGCGGCTCGTCTCAACTCTTGGTATTTTTCTTGTGTTATTTTTGTCTCCTTGTAATTTCTATAATAATGCTGAATTGTGATAGTCGCTAGTTTTATTTGCAAGAATGTCCTCCTTTGTCTTTTCGTTTCTAAATAAGATCTGAAGAATCTCTGAATTATAATGGTAGATTTTCGCAATTCAATATACTGTTTTCTGATGATTTTTGTTATGATATAAGACCTGTAATATTTCTGGATGTATATTGTTGCCGTTTTGATACGTAAATATTCCTGTCTCTGTTTTTTAGCCATGATGTATGCCCTAAATTTATTTTGAATGATAATAGATGCTTGTTTTAATTGTTCGAATTGCTGTTTCTGTAATGCACCCTTTTTGTGAGCTCTAAACCATGCTTGAATTTTTGCAGCAGCTTGTTTTTGCTGCAGATAATCTTGTCTAGTTTGCTTCCCTAATCTGTAAGCTCGGTAAGCATTTTGAATAGTAATGCAAGATGATTTTAATTGCAAATACTTTAATTTTTCCTCACGCATTTTTACTAACGCACGGTACCTTTTCTGTACGCTTATTGCAGCTTCTCGTAATTTTTGGTATCTCAGTTTAACCTGTCTCATCTTCATCTGGGCTCTAAAACGATTTTGTATTACAATGACGGAATTTCTCAGTTTCAGATAATCTGTTTTTTGTCGACGCATCAGGACGATACTTCTATAGCGTCGTTGCAGAACTAACGTAGCCACCTTCAATTCAATGTAGCACTTTCTTTGAGATTTTGCCAGTAAATATGACCGGAAGTACCTCTGTATCTTGATCGCGCTAGCCCGTAACTTTAAATAGTCTGCATGTACTTTTTTCGTAATTAGATATGATCTTATGTATTTTTGGATCTTCAGGATAGCGTTAATTTTTTGTAAGTATTGAGTCCTAACTTTTTTCATTGCCTGGTGAGCTCTGAATCTTCGCTGTAGCTTGATAATAACATCGCGTTGATGTAAGAAATTTGATCTAATCATCTTAGAAGCTATAATTGTTTCTATTTTTTTCACTGTTTGTTTCAATTTTAGATATTTATTTCTTTCTTTTCTCATTTTCAATAACGCAATATAACGCTCTTCGATAATCCGAACTGATTTCTTTAACTGTAGGTAAATGCTGCGTTGTTTCCTCATCCTATAACAAGTTTGTATTATAACCGCACATTTCCGAATCTCCATCAAATTTTTCATCTCGTGTCTCATGAGAATTTTTCCTCTGTATTTCTGTTGTACGTATTGAATACATTTTAATGTTTTTAGATATTGTTTCCTTGCTAGATATCCACGTATGATCTTTTGCAAAAACACAATTTTGGCTAGTTTTTGCTTGTACTGTGTTTCGCAAATCCATCGCCTGACACATGATTGTATGATAATGGCCGATCTACGTCTATGTTCAAGTTTTGTCAATCTTAACATATTCAGCATCTCTTTGGCCTCTAGTATTAACTTCAAATTCCTATACCAGTTCTCGATTTGAATTACGCTTGATTTCAATCTGAGCATCCGACTACGGTGATACCACATACGGAAATATTTCTGTATCGTGATTGTGGCAATAGTGACTTCTTTCATTCTTATTTCAACCATGCGATTGTATTGAATTCGACGCCACCACAGCTGGATAGTACTAGCCGCGTCATTATTGATTCTCCTTATTCTCTCTTCTTCTCTTCTCTTTTCGACGATAACTTCATACTTCTTTCGCCACCAGATCTGTATAACATTTGCGGCTTTTTCGAACAATGGAGCTCTGAAAACGTGTATTAACTGCCAGAGGAGTGAAAGCGTCTTTTCTCTATGACCGTCAGCTATGTCCGTTGCTGTTATATCTCCTACTATAACGAAATTAGCTTCTTTCAGTGCATTTAATGCTACTTGAACATTGTGTATTTTCTGCAAACGCGAAATCGCTGGTGTTCGTAGTTGAATCATTAAGCCATGTTTCATTAAAATAATCTCCATAACTTTCGTCAGTCTAACACCATCTCGTATATCAGTAGCAATATTGAGTACAGCATACTTGTATTCGTCTAAATATGACTGTTTATGACTGACAACGTAGCCCAGAGGTCTTAAATGTTTTGTTATATCACCTATTCCCGCTATCAGCTCTCTAGTGAACCGAATTATGATCTCTCTACTTTCCTTGCATACGGCGTTTCTACAGAATAAGCAAGGGTCGTGAGGAATCAGCTTTTTTTGTTTCGCTTGGTCCAAAAAGAAAACTAACATGAAGAACTTCTTTAAAGTGAATTTTTTGATAGCCTCCATATAAGCTGGTAGTAACATATTGGGCGCTGAAGATTTCGAATGTTTGTTCTTCAGATGTGGATTCTTAAACATTCGTTGGATGATGAAAGTCGTTAATCCTTCGATATCACTATTAGATTTCAGTGGTAAAACCAATCCATACGTAGCTTCTAAGCCGATGCGGAGCCACAGAGGATTATAGGAAAGTAATAGCTCCATAATAGTTTTTTGCAGTCCAACGTCTAAATGTAAGTTTCTGTCGGTTCGGATTGCTATTAATTTTTTTTCTATTTGAGCATTAAGTTTTAAAAACACTTGGGACATTTCAGGGCTCATCAATAAAGCTCTGGCTTGACGCCGCAAACTTTCAAGTCGATGACTATTGTGATAGTTGCTGCTGACTTGCTCCTTCGTGGGAGCGGCTGGTACTTCTTTGTTTCTGTTTTCAATCCACGCCTTACCCACGTCTATTTTCTGTTCAATATTACTGTCGAGGTCTGCAGGCGGTGTAAGAATACAGTTCAACCATCTCATAAACTCTTTCTCAAAGTTTTCCACAGCACTTTCATCATAGAAGTAAGTGGCAGAGAGGAATGGATCGACGGTAAATGACTGTGAATACACATTTCCTACTTGATTAAGGGAAATATTTTGATTCATGCTTTTGCCCACAATTGAAGATCGCTGTTTTCCGTTCAATGATTCTTTGCTCTTGGAAGTGGATTTAGATTTAACACTTTTGGTTAGTGGAACAGGCATTTTCCACAGTGCTGGATCAGCCTTAACAGCTTTCTTAGACCAGGATTGTCTTGTGGAATGTAATACTGAATTCCAAGCAGCACTTTTGTCGAAAGTACGGTTAATCGTAAATGTTGAAAGTTTATCAGATTTATCAAGAACATGTGTATCTGAGAACTGACCACTTTCTTCTGGAATTGCTTGTAATGGAGGCGTTATAGATCTAGGAGGCGATCGTGAATCACCTTTATACTCATGATTCCAATGATGCACTGCATGTTCTGAGCGCAATAAATTGTTATTTAAGTATATTTCATTCTGACGTTGAAAATCTTTAAATAAAGATTGTCTGCACATTTTTGAGTTTTGTTCACACACAAAATCAGCTTTTGTCTCACGTACGTACATTTCTCGAGGGGTATTGGGTGAATATTTGGTGTATGTATCAGAACTTATCTGTGTATTCGCAAGATCTATGAGTTCATGTGTTTCATTGTTTATCTTCGGAATCATCTTTCTTTCGGTTGAACATCTTGGCGGGAAAAATGACAAATCGCTAATGCGGGAGAATTCAGTATTGATGGAGAAATTTGGACTATTAAATTCCTTAGGGGAAGATGTATTCGGAATTTTTTTGTTTTGTATAATTGGAGTTTCTGAACATTGGTTCTCATGTGGGTGATGGTTAGCAGATAACCACTTATTGGTTGGTTGTGAGGAAGTTATACAGATAATGGAATGAGTCTCATCTTTGTTTGTATTCCTTACTTCTATACTATCATCAAAGTCACTTTCAGAGTTCATGCTTAATATTATTTTGGGTCCGTTCTCTAATTTCTCATTTTTTGGCGAAAGTTTCAAAGGCGTGAAAGCGAGATTATCAAACATATCAGTCACAGACACATCTTGTTTATTTGATGGTTTTAATACATTATCTTTGACTTCTCTTAATATATTTTGTTGCTTGTCAATACTTCCTAATGTTTGAGATTTGTCATATGTTTCTTGCAACAAGTAATTAGAAGTTGGACGTCGCATATTAGAAAATATTTTTGATGTATCAAGTTCAATGCTTGAGGGTGAATCAAAAGGACATTTGTATTTAGAATCAAAACATTCAAAATTAGAAATGTTTTCTTTGTTAGATGTTCTTACAATCTTATGTTGAGTGTACTGTGTAGTCTTAATTACGTCTACAGTTTTCTTAACTTTTGTTGTGTTGTAAATAATTTCTGCCTTTCTTTTATTAATAGACACAGGAGATTTTTTTGCTGGTTTCTTTTTAATTTTCCCTGGTGATATTTTTAAGCCCTTTGTATTACCATTTTTCCCTTTAATTTTCTGAAAAAGGGATTATGTTCATGTTAGTTAAATACCCTCATGTGCTAATTTTAAATAATTAAAAGGAAATATCATGTCCAAACTTCGTCAAGGTATTGCATTATAATTTAAGATATTTGTTTAGCTTCCTTACCACATTTTGAGTATGAAGAATTGTGGGCTTTACATTGAAGTACTCTAGAATGGATACCCATCAGTGGGGCAACTAGAGTTGTAAAATTATTGATAAAGTTGAATACATAGTACTAATACAACCAGTAATTTTTTTGATTTCTAAAATATTTTAACAAATTTATTACATGCCTCAAATAAATATAATCACCATTACGGAATTGAGCAGAACAATGACATCATATCTGCCACGGTTTTCGTTTGTGAAGCGTATTGTCTCACGGATTGATGTTGGTTGGGTTGGACTCCATATCAAGCTGATGAGGTAACAAGATTCTGGCTCAAGACACATCCATTCCTCAGGCAAGTGAACCAGCAGTCCTGGTGGTAATGCCCGACCAATGGTGATCTGAAGTATAGAAGGACACCACTCAGAATGAATTTATTAAAAAAGTGACTAAATAATTAAAAGCTTACACACTCATAATTCATCTCATTCTCTTGAAAAAAATGCCTTCTCTATTAGCATTCACACCCAACACTAGCCCAATTTAATGGGAATGGCATGGCAGGAAAATATGGCATAGTTTAACTGCAATAAAAGTAATTACCATTCATTGTTAATTTGTGTTTGCTGTGAACAATAACAGAAAAGGCATTTGTGTAAGGGCACAGAATTCCCAGTCACAAGTGACATAGAACTCAAATACATGACCCAAAATCAATAATTTATCTGCCACAAATATCTGTACTACCTGTGAATCCAACTCGGGACTATCAGCTTCAATACACTAGCCTCTACCAAATAGGATACTAGGCAATAATTATTGATATATCCTATTTTATATGGAATAAGCAAATGCTTCACATTTATCCCACCTGATGGTAAGTTGTTGAGTTATTAAAATGAGTGCATAGAAAATAATATTATAAAAATGAAGTGAAAAAATGTGGAGAATTTTAATAAATGATGTTTATTTACCCAATATTATTAACATATGATGGTCAAAAGAGTTAATTATGTTGTTATATTGGTTTTGTTTGCTGTTTAACGGCATAGTACACGGGATCCATTACATGTAATTTAAGACCTAATTTACACCTATATAAATCAAATCAAATTTCATTTTATTTCTAAGACTACATCACCATGCATAGTACATAGAAAAACACTTTATATGAATGTGTTAATTAATATTTTAATGTTAGTTGTGGGGTAAAATAATAATGATGTGATTCTATTTGACTAATTAAGAATTACACTAATAGTCATAGATATTTTATATATAAAGCAGAAACATAAAAATACCTGTTGTTGCTGCTTCGAAGGATTGTAGACTTCCAAATTCCGTTCACATGAAGATCCAATAAGAACATTATCGAAAATAACTTGAGGAGGCCGAGTAAACGGCGCCAAGACTAGGCGAGGACATTCTTCTTTAGGCGACTCGGCTTTCACAACCTGTGCCTTACGAGCTCTTCTAATATGTTCAGGAGTGTTATCAATCTAAATCAAAATAAAACAATGTATTACGCATATAATTGTTGCAGTTTCTGTTAATGAAATTCGAGAATGTTTAAAATAAAACTTACCTCGAAATACATATTTATACAAATTGTTTCCACTCAACTGAATTTCAACTCATTCTCATCAATACATTTTCAAACTTCACATACTTTCGTAACCAAATATTCCGAACTAAAAAATGTTTTAACAACAACTATAATCGGCGGATCTTTGAATTTCAAATTTTGATTTCAAATGGTGTATTCAACTACCGTAACCGCCGAAACTGTCAGTCAATTGAATAGAATCATAGACCATAGCATAGAATTGCTTTAAAATTTAAATTTTGGTCAACCACGGACAAATTGGATGTACGTTTAGTAATTTAGTAAGTAGGCGTTTAATACTGTTCTTGCCACTTGGAATGGAAATGAACAGAGTAAATAATAAACCAACCAAGAAACCGACCAATGCCTTGAGCGATACAAATTATATTGGTTTGTATGGACCAACATATGTAGCGTTGGTTAAAATTTTAATTTTTAAATTTATTGTACATGTAAGTAACACATTTTGGAGAATGTGCGCAGGAATTGCACGATTTAATTCCCCCATCTCTTTTCCATCATCGAACAAGCCCCAGGTAAGACATTTATCCCTTCGTCGCAGACATTCCACCAGTACCAACTTTTCACTTCCGGTTTCTTTTATCATGCGAAGGACTGGAATAAGCTACCCGCGTCAGTGTTTCCATTCGATTACAATGTAAATGTCCTCAAATCAAGGGTGAATAGGCTTTTGCTATATTAGCGCATTTCAGCACCTAGACCACATCGATGCTTATCATTAGGTGGAATTGTGGTCAAGCACCAATTTATTGAATATACAAAACAACTATGAAATGGTTTTATCGGGCAATACTTTTATAACTTAAAAATACACACTAAGTTATTGTGTACCGTAACTAAACAAAACGCTACATATAGCTTACACGTATAGTAAGGCGGAATATGTCGAAATTTGCGTCAACCCAAATAGCACTAAACAGCTTAGTTTATTTATAATCTGTGATATATGACGTTGCACCGACAGTGTCGCTGTCATCCATGTCATCTCCTGATCTTCTAGAAGTCAAAGATGTCAATTTGATATTTGATAATCTGATTTTGTCATTTTGCTGCTGAATGCTGATTTTTCACTGTGGTTCGTGAGTTTTGCTCCGTTCGTTGTACCATCTCAACATCTGTGAACTTTAGCTGCTCATAGTGGATATTTCCCCATAACTGCAACTACTCAAATCGCCCGCACTGCAGGTTTTACATCGAACTTTTGATTAGGTTTTTCCGCAATAGACACCATGGCCGATTCTTCAGCAAACGACAACACCACTTGCGTAGTTTGTTTCAAGAATGTGTTGTATTTCTCTATTGGAGAGTGTGACCATCCCGTGTGCTTCGAGTGTTCTACTCGTATGCGAGTGCTGTGTCTGCAGAATGAATGCCCGATATGTCGGAAGGACCTTTCAAGGGTGAGTTCAACTATCTACTGCCTGCTCGTGTATTACATTATTATTATTATTTACAATTTTATTTAAAAACCTTCTCTGTCAAATACCAGTAAAAATAATATTATTTGTGTAAGTAATAGACTTCCATTTCTAATCTTTAAATTGAGTTAAATATTCTGAATATTTTTATCTTAGGTAATTAAAATTTTGACATATAACAATTGTGCAATCACTTTTATATCATATTTATGGCATAAACAAATTGGTGGCCTCATCTGTTAGAGATGCCTCTTCCAGACAAATACTGGTATGGGAGGAGATATATTGTGGAAAAGAGTAAGGAGAAATTATCATATCCTTTATGAAAAATAACAAAAAACTATATAACTAAACAACATACATGGAGAGCTGATAAATCTGTTTTTACTCCTATAAGTTACTGTATTCTGCCAATGGTGATATGTATCACGTGCAAGACATTTGTTATGATTTTTTTTTTTGACCATTATATGTCTTCCTCAGGTTGTCTTTACGGATTCCATCCAGCCATACAAAGACCTACGTAACAAGGTTTTCTCGGATAGACTGTTTGAGAGACAGTTTAAGATAGGGTTCTGCAGTGAAGAAATCAGGAATGCTTATGAAAAGCTTCTTGAAAACCGCTGCAAGATCTGCGATAAAATTCAGCCATTCCGAACATTCACTATGCTTAGTGACCATATGCGGAAGGTCCATGAGCGCTACTACTGCGACCTCTGTGTGAAACATTTAAAGGTATTTCATCTTATGTACAGTATTTGTATTATAAAGTACTGTTTATTGTCATGTTACTTCAATAAAGCATGGGAAATTATTATTAATATAGGATTTTTAAATTGATATAATTATAATTTTTTGTGTACTTATCTATATTCTGAGCAAGTTTCATCTGGATGTTTTACCATACAGATTTTTTGAGTTTGTATAGTAAACATTCCTTCATTAGCACAGAGAAAGTAAACATCATGTGTCTTTCTGATCACAATACATCAGTGAAAATTACATATAGTTCTGTTAAGTCTTTTAAAATACTTAGTGAACATTTTGACTAGTACACAAAAACAAAAAATTCTATTTATAGGATCTACCATCTCATTAAATTCTTTCTCAAAATATACAATATACCACAAGATGTTTATTAAGTCTGTGGCTTTCGAGTCACAGAATGTTCTAACTTCCACAAATTACATGTAAGCAACTTTTTTAAAGTCAGATTCCATTGCTTTTGTATCCTAACATTTGGCATGTAAGGTCCCAGTTGCTGTTGACATTGTAATGTCTTATCTGTTAAACAAATTAATAAATTATTATTGTAATAATATTACATCGTGATAGATAAAATTAATTAGTTATTTACTTTTTATTTAATGGGTTTTTTAATTTACAAATTAAATTATCTGTTTTTAAAAAGTAAATAACTAATTAATTTTATCTATCACGATGTAATATTATTACAATAATAATTTATTAAT
>DWJZ01000930.1:0-26788 GCA_018249125.1 Asbolis capucinus | reverse complement strand
TTTTTACAAGTTTATCTGTGACGATACCTCCTACATATTTATGTGTTTG
The DNA here is from genome assembly GCA_018249125.1 of Asbolis capucinus. Lineage (NCBI taxonomy): Eukaryota > Metazoa > Arthropoda > Insecta > Lepidoptera > Hesperiidae > Asbolis > Asbolis capucinus. The sequence goes on along the minus strand of DWJZ01000930.1, from coordinate 26,739 downwards.
CGACTGCGGTGTACCAAAGAATAAATATTGTACAAAAGGTCAATTTTTTACTTTTTTTTTGTAAAATAAATAATTAATTTTGATAAGTATCTGCCTAATATAAATTATTGGCATATATTCTAATGCACCCTTTGTGGGCAGAAAACACCTACACGAGATTTTTTTCAAGTTCGTCAGAATTAGTTTTCACTTTAAGAATGACTTCTTCATATCTTGGCGTGTACTAAACATTTAAGATATAATCGAGTATTAATTTTTTTTTATTGGTTTACTAATATATAGACCCAGTTCCCCAGACTACGGTCAAGATACCGATCTTACCGGGTCGTAAGACAACAATAGCGGAAACATACTCTTGAGAGGTGACAGTGGACATATGTATACTAACGGTATGTGTCAACTTTCGCCGCGATTTTTATGTGACGATATACGGCAATAACAACATGAGAAGAGAACGTCACTAAAGTCCTCGTCTAGGAAGGTGAACAATCGAGATCAAAAAACATCTTCAAGAGCTTTAACACATAAGGTTTCAAATTAGCACGAACGTGGACTCCACGACTGATTCATGTGTCAAATAAGAGGAGCGCCGAGCTTAATACGTACAGACCAAACTACTGACTAGTACCTAGGGTTGTGTACTCGCATGTCATGACATGATATATCGAGACCAACATTTGTCACACTTATTTGTCAGATACCAACTACCAATAATAAACAATTGAACATACTCGTATCTGGTATAGTACTCGTTTTCAAAATACAAGTATTTATAACATCTATGAGTGTTATTTTATTTACAACAGATTACTTCAGTGTTATATTAAAGCTTGCATTATAATAGTGGGAGACATAGTTGGAACGCTTCGACACTCGATAGTGCTAGGTAATAGCCGACGGGATCGTTCAGCTATCGGCTAAATGATCGCGGTAATTACACAATTAACAATGATTAGATACACAACTATTAAATTGATGGGCGATAGTAATTATGCAGTGCGCAGCGTAGGATCCTGGCACGGAACGTCTTCATTTGGAGACAAAACATACATAAGTCGTTAGTATAACTTATTTTACAATCTTTAATATATTATTATACAATATACAATTGTAACTATCATAATATTTTACATGATTCATTCTTTACAACACCTTTCTTCATTGAAATCTAAAGTTCTAATAGTGCTAATACATACATATTATTAAAATGTCCATGGTAAGTCATAAAAACTATTCATTAACAATTTTTAATTAATTTGATAATTTCCTCAACTGAATTGTACTAGATAAAATATTAAATATATCCACAATACTCATCCTGCTAGTAAATACTTAAATTGTGTTTAAAGAAAAGTCGCTGAAACAAGCGAAACCTTTAGGCACTAACCCGTCAACATAATACACAGCGCCTCTGCAGCCGTCGTTGATCTTTGAGTGAACAGACGCACACATGCGCAGTGGGAACCGGCACGCCAGGCACACAGGCACAAATTGAAATAAAGTTTGTTTTAGTTGGGCATTGGGCATGAATGAAAGCGAAAGGGCGCGCGGCGCTGGCAGCGGCCGATTGTTATCAAAACAGTCGCTCGGCGCCCGTGAAAATGTTGGCCGACCGTTTTATTGCTAACAAACTGTTCACTTTACGTTTTTAAATGTTCTAGGAGAGGGTGGCGCTTGCTGTAGCATGCGATATTAATGATAACAGGTTACTCATTACATACATATATTTACTGTACATATGCTGTGGTAATGATAAACCTGCGCCGATAGCTCTTGGAAAATATACTTCTGCAGAGAATTCAATCTTTAACTAAACTGCGAATTGGCGGACTTTTAGACAACTTTAGACGTTTTGTTCATTATCCTCAGGGATAAAACTTGTATATCTTCCTTCTGAGGTATTTCCGGCGCACTGTACATGGTACCGGTTCTTCAAAAAAGACCCAACCAACAACCAAGAACCAACTTATCGCGGCTCTTGTTCAGGGTCGAAGTTCCATTGGATATTCCCCCTGGTGCTGGTCGAGTTATAAGGCGACCTGTAATCACCACCAGATTCTTGGCTTTTCAACTAACCCTTCAGGCTGTAAAGACCCAGTTAACAACTTTCTGGACCAACTAGCATGCTGAGCCACGTCCGATGTTCGGAACGACCCCAGAGGTTATGTGGTGTGGCGATATCAACCGGCGCTGCCGCGTGCTGACTGCACTGAGGTCTGCTCCTTCAAACACCAACCGGAAGATCGTGTATCACCAATAGTCGCACTGAACTCAGAAGCAGCGTATTAAAAGGCTGTTCAAAAGCCTAAACCACACGACATACAATTAATAAACATAGTAGAGAGATTATGTATAAAATATATGGGATCCCCTTAGGAGAGTAAAATTGTTAGATTGTATTGTATGTCGTCCACAGCAACTGACGAATATGTTGTCCTGTATATTCAAAACTCAAACGCAAAATATTTCTTATGATGAATGAATTACAAACTGGACTTTTTTTAACACACTTAAAAAAAGAGGAGGTGCTCAGTACGTGTGTTTTTGTCTTGTTTTGTATATGTGTTAGTTATCTCAGAACTTTTCACAGCGTGGGCAGATTTATATAATTCTTTTTTGATCGACAGCTGGTGCTGGTAATGTGGTCCCACTTTATTCGGAGTGACATCTGACGAGCAGTTTTGGAATTATTCTTACTTTTAATATTTTTCCTTTTGTTCTTTACATCATAATTTTAGTGGGCGTGTAGGTTAACTACGAACGACATCTATTGAGTGGTTTTTGAATTTAATGTTTAATAGTGCATATTTAATTGGTTGCGGCTCCGCTCATAAGGATCGTGCCATTGTGTTACTGGTCGGGGGCAGGTGAAGACGTTTTCACTGATAATTGAACATAAAGCATGGACATGATTGTGTTTGATGCATTGGTCAAACTGGATGTGAGCAGGATAAAACTCCTCAGCAGCTTTATGAAGACCACTTGCTGGGATTTGTCAAAGTGTCGGAGTAGTTTATTCTTAGATAGTACACATTTGTTAAATAAATTTTTGATATAAATTCCGTATTACAAGTGATGCCGAATGAATTGTTTTTCATGGACAGCTTGTTCTTCCCGTTGTATTCCATGTCTGAAGTTCAATATTTAAACGAACAAAGTCGCGGGCAGCAGCTAAGTTGAATGACGATACACGGCTGAGACCGCAAAACGTGTCATTTCCACTTCATTGTTGCTGTTTGAGTATTAAACGGTGTAAACGGCGGAGCGCTCCACAAGCCAATCATGATCTCTGCGTTCGTTTACAATTCACTTTGTTGTTCCCACTGTGATTAACAGACAGAACCCTGGAGCGGCTCAGCGCTCAGCGCTCAGCGCTCAGCCGCTCAGCCGCTCATTGCTGAACTCAACTGGCGCTGCACCCGCCAGACATATTACAATATTTACACTCTAATCAAATGCGCCTGTAGCATATCCAACAGTAATCGTTCCGACGGTCATTTTTAGGGTTCCGTAGTAAATTCGGAACCATTATACTTAGTTCTGCCAAGTGCGACCTTTCGTCAGCACTCCGCATACCTAGCGCCGAGACCGTCAGTGCTAGAACAAAATTAATATTAATATATATATGTATGGCCATGCACCGCGTTGACACAAGAAGATTCGGTTTCTCCTCAATGAGGGCTATTTCTCATTGAACCATTATCAAGTAAGTAATTCGGAAGAAAAGTCGATCGATCATCTTCATGTATTTTCTGGAAATAGAAAAGACTAGTTGTCAATTATTTTTTAGGTTAATCGAATGACGCTGAGTTTGGGGCAAAACTCGGCCTATCTGGTCCGTGATGAATAAAATGTGCAATAATTCAGTGTTCAATGCAAGTGCAATATTTCAATGTTTCACAGCATCGCCTTACACCAACATACGTGGTACACAGAGGAGACGCCACGTGCGCCTCTCTGACGCGTCCTCGAACGAGGTCAATCAATTAAGCTAAATCCGGCATAGGTTCGCTTGGGGAACGCGGTGGAGAGTCACGTGGAGCGCGGCCGTGTTCGGCCGGGTCGATCGCGGGCCCGGACCTGGACCGGCCTGTTTCATTCTAATCAAAGGAACGATTTGCAGATTGCGAATAAAATTGTAACCTTATTACTATTTCGCAAAGAAATGGTGCAGGTTCGGTCACAGGTAACGGCACCAACACGGCTCTCATACCAATTTTTTTCTTAAAACTTTTTTCGGAATTCGAATCTCCTGCCCACTCGAGCAATATTCATCTGCTTCATAAATACTAATTGCTGCGACAGGGACAGTCAGTGTTAACAATGCTTAAGGGACCTCCAACGTCAGTACCACCCTCCAGTAGTCCTGCCAAATCGCAACAGAAATATTGTTAAACCAACAAACATTTTGCAAGACAGTGTCATTGCCCAATGATAGAGTAGATATGTACGTCCTAAGACCGTCTGTAGTCTAATAGTGGCAGCGCGTACAAGTTACACCCTGGATCATGAAGATTTTCCGAATTTTTCAAACAATCAACACTGAAAGGCGTGTCGGATTACAAGCGGTCCCGATCAAACTGCGGTTCCATATGTAACGGAGCTAATTAAGTGTTAAAGCTATAATATTATTGTCGATTACAGTTACTGAAGATCGTTCGGTCCTGGCGGGCGACGCAGCCGGCGTAACGTACACGTAGGTAGGGCATGCGTGTCGTCGGCTGCGGGCGCGGGCGTCGCGTCCGCTCGATTATCGCGAGTCGATCGACATCGTTGAAGTAGCGCCAGCCGCCCGGCTCCCGCGGCGAATGACCGCGCTAATTGTCGCCTCACCTTCGAGCAAGGGCGACCTCGCGCCGACCACCGCTCCCCCTCCCCGAGCCCCCAATCCTCGACCCTAGACCCAGCGGCCATTCTTCCATTTGGCTCCTCTGAGTTGTTTTATTTTCTTATTGTTTAATAAACGTATTTCGCATTCACTTTGGCAATTAAAACAATACCGTCATGATTTCAACCACATTTCTCGAAACATAACACTGATACATACGTAGTTCGTCGTTCTAGTCTAGGAATACCAAAGAGATTTTTTTTTCGTTGGCGCATTGCTATGTGTTTGCTCCGTATACGTAGGAATGCCGCGGTTGAACATTGCAAGTATTGCTTATGAATTTCTTTGAGTCGGTGCGCGCTCGAGAACATCGTGCAGTGGACGAGCTGGTATCGTGAACACGGTTGGAAGACTTTCGGTTGCTCATTTATATTTTGACAGCAAAATCTTTTGAAGTAACGTTCTTAGCTCTTAATACTAGGATCGATTTTGTAATTCGGGCGTGAGTATAATTTGCAGGCAGCCGGAGCTACAGAAGAGTCGTAAGCGGAATAACCCAATCGTTCCTTGCGTGCGTCACGCCACGACGGTCAACCACCCGCGTGCCGCCGCTCCGCCGCTCCGCCGCTCCGATGTAGCGCAGTGTGGGCGCGGATTGACACCTTACACGTGCTCGCGGGATGCGCGCGACGCGGTGACCTCGCGCGTCCACCGCGTCCACCGCGTCCACCGCATCACTCGCAAGCTCGCTTAATATACTAGAGCTTCTACGAATTTGAAATAATAAAATCCATCTCAAGCAATTCTAAGAATCACTCGAAACCCGGCCATTCGAATCGAACCGAAGTAGCCGAGGCAGGAAACAGTGGATGCAGTCAGAATGGGACCCATAATAGATCCGAGCCATGAATAGCAATAATAAAAGTGTAGGTAGCGTTCGTCGGTGTATTTAGTTTAGCCCCAACGTAATCTGCGGTATTAGCTGTCGGAGCACAGCGGTAACGGATGTGTCGAGACGTGCGAGCACAGGTGGCGCTCGCCGCGACCCATCGATCTCGGCAAAAATACGATTATGCCGTATATCGCCTACACCGCCGCCGCCGCCGCGCCGTGGCGAGAGGAAGAGTCGAATCATCAGCTGATTGAGGCTTCATTAAACTAACAGCCTCATCTTTGTGAATAAAATTCTATTTGAATTGTAGTTTTTTAATTGCAGTGTAAATATATTTCAGATGAAATATTTTACATACAGAGGTTTTATAACGTCACCCTTAACGACATGAAGCATATTACAAAAACCTACTCAAGTTATTGTGCACGTAACATATGTTGGTACCTGTTTTAATTTTGTTCGTAATGCCCCATTCGAGGAGCTACTAACAAGCTGTCTGACGCCGCCTAATAAAACAATAACAAAAACCGCTGTTGTACAGGGACCATATTGTTTCCTTATATTGCCTACGCGATGGTAAAAATACACACGATCCGTGACCGTTAGCGACAGACCACCGCGGACCGTCCGCCGCCGCCCACTGCGCTCGTCGCGTCACCCGCTCGTGCCCGCTCGTGCCCGCGCGCCGAATATTCATTAGCGGCTCCACAAACACGTTTAATATAGGCGACCGGGGACCGACACAGCTTTATAGGTACGAGAAAATGCAAATCCAGCCGCGAGCCGAACGACTCGAACCGATATCAGATAGCGAGCTAAATTTATCCCGAGCGAGGACTGTGAAAGCGAGCTCATAAAAAGCGCGGCTCGCTTGATTACAAAGCGGTGGCGGGTTTATGGAGCTCGTCTCGCGGACCGCCGGGAGTCGGGAGCTGGGAGCCGGGAGTTGTGAGGGTAGTTTTTCAGTCGCGGGGCTCCACATAAATAAGCGATCGGGCGGGATCCGCCCGCGCGAACCCCGCTCGTAAACTAAGCCCAGATAGCGCGACGGTTAATGGCTGATCGGATTTTGATTAGCGCAGGCCGTCGACGCTACCGGAGCCCGGAGCCCCGCACCCGGACTCGAATTTGAATAGATAAGTGGCCACCCGAGGACGGCCGTTCGCGACCGTCATTTACATACTTACTGGTTTTCGACAGCGCGGTGCCAAGTTATGGACGACGCAAAAACGATAAAGTTGATATAGAGCGCCGGTCATCGATTCGGTCGCAGTGAGTGCTTTTTCACCGAATTCTGTTTGTTATCGCGGCGGACGGTCGCGGCGGACGAGGTCGTTTTTGGTCGATTTAATCATTCGCCACTATTGAAACAAAGCTCCCGGCGATTTGACAACTCACTTTTGTGTTTCGCATTTCATGTGCCGCGCGCGCGCCTTCGTACGAGTAAGCACGGCTCACTTTGGAGCGAACTCTGTGAGCGAGCTCATTCTGACACCACACCGCAATGAGTACCGCATCGTTCAAATATATTTTCCGAGAACAACATAACCGGCTAAACACAAGAGACTGTTGAAACTGACACTTCCGCACGTTAAAGCCTATTTTGTAGTTTCGGTAGAAAATTCGGATCCTTTTAGTTGCGCCGTGTACGTCCATCCGCGCTCAGAGACCTGTACTTTGGCTTGGATGTACAAATCCTTATATTGTTGAGGTAGTTCATACACTTAACTAAATAGTAAATTAGCTTAATAAGCTCCCCCTCACATGTGAATGCGACAGTTATGGGTTGAATTGATTAGATTAATAAGCCATTCGGAATAGTCGAATCCATTCCATGATTCCACAACTCATTTCCATGATCGCAGTTTTTCGATTTAGAGCTACGTAGGTATCAAATCCATTCAGGTAAAAGGAGTTCTGGACTCCCTCGCTCTGCCGGCACCGGCTGAACGTTGTGATCCGTCAATGTTGACACGGGTCGGTCCCGTCCCGGTCGTCGTTCGGCCGCCGGCTGTCAGTCGTCGGTGGTCGGTGGTTCAGGCAGCTTGCGGGGACCACGGGCTCGACATCACACACGACTGGTCTCACGCCGCCCACCACCCACATCCATAGTATGAGACTGTAATTCGCAGTTGGACATAATATAACAGAGCGCCGTCATTCCATCGACTCGAAGGAACTAATGTTTTCTAGTTTTTGCTGTACCTTGTCAGTGTCCGGATTGACGTTAGTTCTCTCTCGCTATTACCCCTACGTGATCAATGACGGAATACGTAATTTCTATGATAGGCTGAGAAGGATTTTATGTACCTGCTACATCAGCAACAAGATTACTACGAAGAAGACATAGGGCCCTGAGAGCGACAGACAATGATGGCATCCGTCGAGTACGCCCAGGATCTTGACGATTATCATGCATTAAAACTAATTTATTGTAAGAGCAGAGTGAAACTACTCTCTCGTCCTCCCTTTCAATAGACGAAGATGTTAGCAGAGAGACGATACAAACAGTAAAACGTAGATTTTAATCGAAATGAACTGACGTAACGAAGATAGGTGTTGAAGCTTCCCGTGATGACGTCGCCGGCCGCCGCCGGCTGCCCCCACGCTGTTTGTATTGGCAGGCACGCCGCGGCCGCCCGGCGGGGCAGGGAGCACCCCGGGAGACGTAACTGACACTAGTTTACCCACGTATCGTTACCACGACAATCTTAAAACATCTCCACGTTTTTTAAACTCCGCTCGTCGTGGACTATGTACTTAGTACTTAACTTTAAACTTAACTTTATGTAAGGGGACCTGACTGTACAAAACTGACTGACTTAGTTTTCGGTCCTGATAATTTTTTTAAAGCAGAAAAAGCCGCATAATAAATTTTTTACTTACCGTTTTTTGTGAAAAATAAAAACAAATGTGTATGTATTTACTTTTCTAAAACCAGCCTAACTCCTAAGCCCCGCAATCAAGAATTTGCGTGTCATATGTCTCTGACCCCAGCATCGACACAGTCACTATCGCCAGCTGTACAAAATCGTCAAATGACCTGCTCAATACCGTACTCTATTTAGTTTCGCTTTGACTTACATCTGACTGTGTTTTTCACTCAAAATCTTCAAGAGTCAGTAAAAAGGCAAATTAAAAATCAAAACTTGCCAATCATCGCGACGTTAAGTCCGATCAGAGTTGCGTGAGCGTGGCTCCGCGACTCGAACCACGCCAAACTGTCAAGGAGGAATTTTAAAGTTCGCCATCGCGAACGCAAAAAATGCCGCTTGCGCCACCGTAGTCGCCTCCATCGGAACGCAATCTTATGCCGTGCTGTGTAACTGAGATGTTTTAGATAGTATCGCGGCCGCAGTTCTCCAAATACGTACCGCCGAGTTGTAACTGCATGTCTCTCTCCCAGCCAATGTTGGAACATCGACAGTGGGAGACAACTAAAGACTGGCCCGGTAGCGGGCGACCGACGCGCGGTTGAAAGTGCATGTTAACCTCAAGGTGGCCTTGTGTCTGCAGCTCACAGCGTTCTAAATTAGTTGTCGAACTTGTTGAGAGCTAACATTCACGTATAGGAGCGTGGTTCCAGCCGCCGGCCGCCCCGGCACTAGTGGGCTCTTCCTACATCACAAACATTATTGAAATAGATATGCGCTCTATTTTCGCACTTATCTTATTTTACAAGTTTAGGAAAGAATTTTAAATTAAATTAGTAAGAACGTTAGCTAGTAGTGATTACAGTTCATTGTTGGCAACACACCTGCCACGCCTTCGCTGTTTAGATGTGCACGAGCGAGTTGGTCACATGCTATCGAGTCGAGGTCGAGTTCGGCCCTCGTCCGGCGACTATTTCGAATATAAGTCTTCACATTTATAGAGAAATTTTCATGAAATTTAGCACACACATTGATGGTAAATTGGATTAACGTATAGGATGGTGTTTATCTCGGAAATCCCACGGGATCGGAATTTACGCGGGAAAAACTTCTAAGTGTATAGGTATAGTTTCTAAACAAACATTAATATAAAACTAACAAGTCTCTCTTCCCGGAAATCCCGTGGCATTGAGAGTTACTCGGATAAAACTCCTTCGCGTACTAAGTAGCGGGATCGGCTACAAGGGACTGAATCGTTTTCTCCAAGGGACATGGGACCAAAAATGGAACGAAAAATCCTCCAGCACTAATCTCCGTTTCACTCTGTGTAGTGCATATATTGAGTTCTTGAGATTAATCCATGAAACTTTGCCCAATAATAGAATTACATCGGAATCATATTCCAGGACTTTTAATTGGGATAATGCATTAATCCAGTTTTTCTTTTTATAACTCATTAGCTGTACCCGGCACGAGTTCTTACGCATTAAGTCATCAACCATGTGTTCGATCGATGTCATTTTGGAACGAAACCCTATACCAGAGAATTCTGGACAAAGTTGCTGAGGACATCGGTGCTCTATCTCTTACCATCACAGAGTCAATAAAGGACAGACAAACAAACTCACAAACATACATTTTTATACATATGTATAGATCACTGTGCCCACTAGTACTAGCTATAGACGCCCAACTAATAGCGCAAAAGTAAGGATTACATCCCAGCACGTGTCTCCAGGTCAATTTCTTCCAACCTTACCGTTTGTATTCCCCGTCCTCTCTGACGAGAGACCAGGTTAAGTGACATTCCTTCTTACTAAAACCCCTCGGCAATCTGAGGAGGCAGCGTTTCCCAAATGGTGAATTGAGTTCACCACGCACAATAATAAATTAAATATTAAAAATATGCAAAATCAATTCGACTCGCATAGAAAACGTATAGAAATTAATTTAGCCCCTTTCTCACGCTGGCGAACCAGGGTGTCGCAACAGGCGATACATGTTAACAATATTATTAGTTACTATCATTAAACTATTTGAGCAGAGAAACTTAACAAGTACAATAAAGAGAAAGAAATAAACTGAAGTTTATAATAGCAAGTAACAAGCGACACCCGCTTCAGGCAAGTACCTAGCGCCGCACTCCTCTAGGCCTCCGGCCCTTCTTAACGAGGAGGTGAAACAGGCGCTCGGTAATAAGCCAGTTATGAAGCTCCCAAATCATCGATAATCGACATCGGCGTATCGACTCAATTAGTAAAAATCAAACGATTCACTTATCATGCCTGAGCCTCGAGAGATTTTTTTTTCTGTAATCGTTCACGTCAAACTCTAGTATGAACTGTATTGGAATGAGATTAATTGCGGAATGATAATATATCATAATCTTCTGCATCAAACGTCATTGCCATACATTTCTGAACGAGTGTTTGCTGTGAACGATAACAGAGAAGCCGTCGGTGTAGAGGCCCTGCTCCGTTGCGAGCATTTGAATAGACAATAGTTTGAGAATCGCCGAGCCAGAGGATAAGTAAGTCCGAGCGGTACAACGTTAGAAAGGCTATCAAAGGGACCTCTCGCACAAAACGATTGTAAAGAGGGAGTTTATAGCGCGCTCGCAGCTTTCATTATTCTCGAACAGGCCCCACCTACTTACACTGCATGTAAAACACCGCGCCGGCGCCATCAGCGACGCGCTGCCTTCTCGGGACTTTCATCTCGTCCATTTTGAAATCTGTAATGCCTGTATGTATATCCAAACCAATTTTTACGTCAAACTCATTATACAAACTACTGATACGTTAGAGGGGGTAAACATCATCCTAGTAACAAATATTAAAGTTTTAAAGTGAACATTTATTTTTTGTGTAAGGCGGTCACCTAAATCAAAATACAGTGTTGCTAGACCCATATTGACATGTACAGATCCATATAGGTTGACGATCAAATCATTACCGCTCACTAATGGTAGGGGAGGTGTCCAAAAATATATTTAATATAAAAAATATATATAAAAAAAAAATATATATATTTTAGAAAAAATTAAAATATATAAAAAATTAAAAAATATAAAAAAATATATTTGATCCTACTACTTTCTTATCTCCATAAATGTGTATATCGATGCGGAATTATAATTTTATAGCACTAAGGCACTCTGCACTAGAGTGCCGTCGGACCGACGCGACATGGCCAAACATATTCCGAATGTACTGCGGAACTCTGACAATTCAAGAAACACCGTAGGTAACAATGATTCTTGATGACATTTTGAGATTCTCCAAACGACAATTGGAGGTATCCCCGAGCGACTCAGGGCAGCATGAAACTTCACAATTCGTCACGGCCACAGATACAACTAGTGTAAGACAAGCAACACACACAGACAGACACACGGACGGTGTCGGGCGCGCAGCAGGGCTCAGGTCCCTCATGACGCGACCAGCGCTGGGCCCAAATATTAATAATATCTCTACAACTACAGTCTACTAACAAATTTTGTTGCGTGGCTCGTTCTCAATAGAGCATTAAACAAGATATTATTTTCATTATAAGCAACACCCAACAAGGCCCATGTAAACACTTTTGTATATTGTAGGTTATTGAAATATACAACGTTCAACAGGATTTTATTAAATTGTGTCATAGAGATACACTAGCTACGTATCAACTCGTCAACCATGTGTCCGAACGATATCAATATTGTACCAAAACTTTCTCCAGAGAATTCTGAACAGGATGCTAAAGACATCTATTCTGTATTCTATTAAAGACAAACAACCAAATGAACACTGATATTTTATATTAATATACACTGTTGTGTTACTTTAAAAGTGAAGTTTCAGAATTAACAACATTGATGGGCTATTTGGGAGGTTTTAATGTCGTGTATAGTTTTTTTTTCTATCGACATATAAGAAGATTTATCAAAATCTCGTCTTATTCTTAACAACATGAACACAAACATTAACTCGTGTAATTCAGATACAAGCTTCTGTTTCTCAATAACATAACATCAAGAATCTGTTATCAGTGTAAGAGATGGTGTTCCCTTGCTCGTCGTGGCTGTCGGTGTGGGGGGGCTGGGAACTAGAGGCTGAGTACTGGCGTGTGCACCGCGCGCTCCTAGTGTCCTACACCCGCGTCCTACGAGGCTGGTGAGACAACACGGTTCTCGGAGTCATATTCCACCTGAATGTTTAAACAGCCTCGATAATTGCAAAATTCATGAATCATTACAGATAGATTTGTAATATCACCCTCATGTTCCACCTCTCTCGCTTCGTGTCATTACTTTGTTTTTTATGTTATAAGAAAGCGAGTTCATAGGTTATTAGTAAGACATTAGGGGTGTTTCCAACGCGTTGCCTCCCGGAGAAAAGGTGACCGACCCGCAACTCCTAGTAATATTTTTTTATAAAGATAAAGAAAAAAAGCAGTACATCGTTAAAGCAACCGTGTCACACCCCTGTGCGCCGTGTATCACTGCACGACCTACCTCAACATACATACATACACACATAAATGAAACTTGTGAGAACTGACCGGTTGCCTCTCAAGTAGCTCGCAGCGGGCCGAGAGGACACCCCCAGCGGTATCGATTGGATTCCTTTTAATTTCGCACATATATATGTTTTATTAGTTAGTTAAGTAAAAACCAGCACATTGTAAACGTATTAATAAAGATTGTGACCGCCCGCCGCGCACCTCGCGAGTACCGGACAGTAATAACACTAACGGATCAGACACACCCACCACATGTCGCCTTAAAAAGGGTAAGAGGACGAATGGGAAGACCGGGAACAAAACAAGAATATACATATAACTAACGGACAGAGGGAAAAGACAAAACTTGTTCTCACACCCTCAGCCGGACACGACCAGCCGGCGCGACGCAAGGCACGCTGACACAAGCGAGACGGCGGCGCTAGTCAGGCGGACTTCATAAAAAGGTAGTTATGATATTTCACTATCTTAAGGACTCTCTCTCTCTTTTTCTCTACTACAATCTCTGGGTGTTAATTCCTGACAGATATATAATTGTATAAAGATGTCAAGTTGTCTTTAACCTATTAATGGCTTATTATTGAAGACATGTAAAGCACTTTTAAATGAAATCTTATGAAAAACAATGCTTGCACCAGAAAATATAGAGGTGACACAGCAATATAATACAATTCCTCTTTATTATACACTAGCAGGTCAAGTTCACAGGAACATCACTGGTTAGCGATCTCGGCCAGACAACCTACACAAACACTTAAAGAATTATAAATGTTTTTTTTTACTTACAATAAGTCAATGCTTGACATCGATCCCACCTGATGGAAAGGGGCGATGATGTCTAAGATGTTTGGTGCACTAACTTAGGAATGCCTATTCACTCTTCTCTTGAAGACTCCTATGTATGTATGTATGATACATGGGCGGGAACACCGACGCAGTCAAGTTATTCCAATCCTTCACACTACGCATAATAAACGAAGAGGAAAACCGCGTCGTTCGAACTGGCGGGATGTTCGTAACTTAAGGATGGATACCGGCCGCACGTCGGGTTGTTCGATGGAGGAATAATCTCGAACAAGTCCGTGTCCTACGCACACACTCCAAAATTTACCTTATAGAAAACCGAGAAGCTTTGTAGATTGGTATCGAGCAGGTCTGTTTCACCAATGAGCATCTTAGCACGCCTCTCCATCGACTGCAAGGCTGATAGGTGAGATTTGGCTGCACCAACCCAAATATGAGTGCAGTACTCCACACATGGCCGGACCTGGGCTTTATATAAGGTCAACAGTTGCCTCGGTGTGAATTATATGTAGTAAAGGTAAGGGTGCAGACACATATGATTGGATTATAACATAGTAAAATATCAGCAGTATTTTAAACAGCAAAATTGGAACAAATACAGAACAGGTGAGCAAGGGATGAGTCATAAAAGGAAGGTAAAAATCGAATAAAAGTGTAAATAAAGTAATTAATACTAGTGCTTTAAGTAATGGTCTTTTACTTGGTCTTAGAAAGAATCTATTGATGGAACGCGACGAATTGAAACAGGCAAGGGGTTCCAGAGTCGCTACTACATACATTTTATACTTATTAGTGAACTTTACAGTAACAAGTAATGATAATCGCTACGTCGTTATTAATCGAACAACATTAAGCACCTAGTTACAACGCAGTAGTCCCAAGCAGTGAGCTCGTCTAGGAACGGCGGCGGACGTCGAGCGGCCGAGCGACGTGCCACGGCATTCCATGTTCGGGGAATGCTCGCCGGCTAGCGTCACGTGGCCGCCGCACTGGCAGCGAGCCAGCCAGCTTCTGCAGCTCTGCACTCCAGAAACTGCGTTCGCTACTCACGATAAACTTTTAAAGATGCCGAAGTTATTAAAGTAATTTTAAAATGTTTTGCAAATAGACACACGTTTTGTTTTAATAATCGTGATAGACTGGTTCAACCACAAGTCTGAGCGTCCAACGTCAGCTCGGAGCTGAGAGTTTGAAACTTGTTAAATTATCTGTTCCTAATTATTATTTTGTCCTACTTTGTCATTTGATGGAAATTTTAGTTTGAAAACGTATCGAGAACATTTTTTCCTCCAAACAAGTAGTGTACAATGCATGAATACATACAGCAGACCCACGTATAACGTTTAACCTCAATTTTAATTAACGTTTGAAAATGTTATTGGCAATGTCGCTCAAAACGTACAATCAGGTACTACCGGAACTAAAGCAGCTTGTTAACACAGACATACATAATTACTATAAAAAATAACAGACGTCCTGACACACTAGTGTTATTACTAAATTGATGAGTTCTTTCTTTAGTTCACAAGCGATCAAGCTGCATGTAATGACAAATTAAATATTTATTATAACGAAGATGATTACATATTTAAATACCTCAATTTAAATGTCACTTCCTGCATGATTATATATTCAAAGTGTCACGCACCACTAGACGTTTAAGATGACTCCTCTATTTAAGAGTCCCTCTATGTTAAAACATCTCTTTGTGTTTACTTTATCTTGACAATTATAAATGAGCTGTGACCCTTTGTGAGTTATGATCACATCTCTTAGACCAACAACTGTTCTATCAGTCTGTCTCCGGCATATTCTCCTATGTCTCCGGCAGTATTCAGTCTGTCTCCGGCAGTCGGCAGTCGGAGAAAACAAGCTCCAAGCGAATACGTACATATGAGCAATTCCTTTCATAATAAAAATAGATAAATACTCCTTAAAAATATATTTTAATGTCTTGTTTTGCTAAAGCGGCAATCAGTATCCGGCTTCATCATTAAATCAAATCAGTAAAAATAACAATCTATTAATAATTGCAACCCACAACTGTCCCACTACTGGGCTTCTCACAATTTGTGGGATACAGGCTATGGTCCAACACGCTGGTCAAGTGTGGACCATTATTCGACCAAAAGTTGGTACTAATATCAATCTTCCAAATAACTATGTATATCGATGGCATCATATAATGTAATCGCCACCTCGTGACCTCCTCACTATTTCCGTAGAACGCCACCGCCATCACCAACAGCCAGTTGTGTCAGCGGTCATAAAACTATTAGCACGTATTCAAAATGTCTAATTACACAAATTGTCCCGCAAATGTATTATAAATGGGCGGCGCGCCGCATCGACGCGGGACATTGGAGCGATTCATAAATCTGCAATAACTAACGCTGCATGCATAATGACCTGTTAAATATATCACGCGCCTATCTTGATACAGCCGCGACTACACCACACTACACTACTCTACACCACACCACACTACTCTACACCACACTACACTACTCTACACCACACTACACCACACTGCAACACACCACACTTCTCTACACCACACTACACTGCTCTACACCACACTACACTGCTCTACACCACACCACACTACTCTACACCATACTACACCACACTGCACCACACTACACTACTCTACACCATACTACACCACACTGCACCACACTACACTACTTTACACCACACTACACCACACTACAATGACAACCTTGGTTTTCTCTCTTTTTAAGTTCAATAGAAAATTATTTTATTCATGTATACCTGAAATGAAATGCAATGCGTTTGTTTCGTCTTAGGAACCAAAAAACTCACTTGACGATTGTCAAAATATAAGAATAAAAAATCCCTTCAATCAAATATGAAATTAATAACAAAATATTAAAAAAAATAAAAAAGGGGGCATTAATATTGAGCTAGAGCAGGATTTTTTTACAGAATGATTGTCTGTCTGTCTGAACGCGCCTCACGTGAGACCCCGTACACAGACTTCCATTAAACTTGGCACAGTTAATGCTTACGTTCCGAATTGACATTTGTCATCATTATGACGAGGTTTAGGATCCACTGATGATAATAAAAACAATGTATGTGTGTGTATGGATAAGCGAAGCTGCGGGTACAGCTACTTGTATAATATACGTCGTTGTCAGACGGGACGATGTAGTCGGTCAGTGACAAACTTCTGGATAAACAAAAAAACGACCCATTAATAAATTTGAGACATACAAACTTGACAACTTTGTTTGTCAAAAATAGATGCCGAGACATAAACAAGCACCTATGTATTTCTAATACACTTAAGTACCTATTTTTTCGTATTTCATATGTATTTTTTTAATGAAATGCATCGTTAATGAAAATAAAGGGCGAAGGTAACCGTTCAGCACATCTTTTAATTTACTATTCAATATCTAATGTATTACAATACATAGAATACATAATGCACGCGAGACACGGGCATCTTGAGACGGGGAAGACAGAGGACGAACGAAAACAGGACGTCGGCGTAGCGGCCGCGGACACTAACGACGCCACGCACCCCAGGCCAACAGCACGCGGCTCCAGGTCGGATGACGGAGGAAGACTGGGGAGATGGAGAAACAAAATAAGGCGAAACAGAAGGAGAGACCGGCTGTAGTTTGGTTTGACGGACTGAATTTTTAAAATAGACTGTTGTTTAGTTTAGCTTGGACTCGAACGTCCATCTGATGAATTTTATATTTGTAGTACTTTAGATTTCTCCACATTAATAGTTTTCTATTGTCGATTTGTTAATAAATTTGACAAGCCGATTGGCCCAGTGGTCAGTGAACCTGCCTGCTACACCGAAGGTCGTGGGTTCGATTCCTACCAAAGCCAAACTTTTCTGTGATGACCAAGAATGTTTGTTCTCTATGTCCGGGTGTAAATATAAATAAATTAAGATTCATTTTGTACCGAATAACATCAATAACCAAGCAAAAAACAAAGGAACAGTCAAAAAAGCATTACAATCTACATATGTACATATGTATTTTAAAATATATGTATATGTATGTTTATCAGTTGCCTGCTCTGCATAATACCAGCTAACGCTTAGTTTGGGATCAGATGGGCGTGTGTGTTGTCCAAAGACATTTAAAAAATATATATTACGCAATACGATCTGGTAGGTATGATATATTTTATAATTTATTACTTACATACGCAAACAAACTAAATGTAATAATGATGAAGTTTCCCGAGGCGACGGCAGCGACGTGCCGTGGCGGCCACCATTCGAGTGTCGCAACATAACATTCGTCCAAACTGCGACCTATCTCGCCGGCCAGACGTCTTTTCTAACTTACGCAACAGAATTTACGCTCAAGCGAGCCGCGGTCCACTAGCGCTAACGTTACCCGCACATTTGCAGCATAAGCACTCGCCCGACCTGACCTGAGACACCCCGCCCCCCTCGCGCCGTTATCTCGAGGACGCCGGAGGGGAGCGACGGGCCCGCGGTCAGAGTTCTCGATGTGACAAACTATGGTATAGTGCGGTATCGGAAGCTCGCCGGCGGAGCTCGACCTTCCCCGCCCCCCGCGGTGCCCTCGCTCGTCGCTCGTCGACGGGGGTGAGATGGGCGATGGGGGGTCGGCGTGTTGTGGTCGGTCGTTAGCTGTAGGTGTATGTGCCAGTAGATATGTAGCGAGGCGAATGGCAGCGGGCGCTCGCAGCGTGTGGGTGAGACGTTTACGGTCGGATCGCTGGTCGACAGCGAGGCGGTGACCATCAGTTAAATAATAAACCCCGGACACCTCAGGAAATTGCTACTAAATCAAATTATCTTCTCGCAAAACTTTCGTGAGCGCTTCCTTGCTTCGGAGGTCACTTAAAACCGTCGGTCCCGGCTGTTGTCATTAGATAGCAATCGTTAAGTCATGTCGGAGGCTTTCGAGTGATACAAAAAATTCCAAAACTAGGGTTGGCCTCTAACCCCTTAACCAATCCACATTGGAGTAGCATGGTGGAGTATGCTCTAGGCCTCCTGAGTATGTGGAGAGATCCTTGCTTAGTGGGCCATCGATGGGCTTAAGCCAGCCAGCCAATCAAAAAAAAACGTCAGTATGATTATTTATATCGATACCTAACTAACGTGATTATTTGGTTGAGGTAAAATTTCCTTAAAAATCAGAGCCATAAGTTCAGATCTATAACTCGTAATTTAGCTTGTTATTAAAAAAAATCGTACAAATCTGATCGAAGGATTAGATTTGTACAACATGCAGCTACCTTTCATATGTTAATTTACAATCTGTTCTGTTACATTAAACATGAATTACATTGTTATTAGGAGATTTTAAATTTAACCGCGTATTGTACATTTCTTATACATCATTTGTCTAACATGTGTCAACATTTGTCTAACATGACTAAGATGATAGTGCGATCACTAACTATACGTACATCTAGTACACACTTGTAACTCTTTACCAGTACACCACTCCCAGTAAATCCCAAGGTGTTTCAAGTAGTATATCCCGTATTAGTCGCGTGTGAGGAGTGTCATCGCCGCGCGGGCGCAATACCGCGCTGCGAGACGCGCCGCGGTCGGCCCCTCGCGTCGCGCCAATTAATTACGGTGGCCATCTTACCCCCCTCGCCCTCCGCACGCCCCCCGGCCTTGCTGACGGACAATAATTGCCGAATACACGCCGTCGCCCGTCGCCCGTCGCCAGCCCGAGCCTCTTGCCCGCACGCTGCCTACACACCTATACCCAACACCACCTATCTCAATCTGCATCTACTGGCCTATGTAGTTATTTCGACTGCGCTGCCGCTGCACCTATCGCTCTGTAAGGCTCGGTAAATACACTTGCCAGTGTATAATCTCGTGTATGTGTCTCACCAGAATGGTAATAAAGGTCACATTCAACTCTCTTTACTAACGTATCTGTATCATCGTTCATCTCTCGGACGGGGTTCCAAGGTCGAATCCTTCACGCACGTCTACTGTCAGTAACCCGAGTTTGTTAGGTCAAGTAACGAGTAGCTCTAATTAGTCGTAGTAACTAACCTCTCCCCCAAATACAAATACAGGTGACGATGCAG
Source organism: Asbolis capucinus (assembly GCA_018249125.1). Lineage (NCBI taxonomy): Eukaryota > Metazoa > Arthropoda > Insecta > Lepidoptera > Hesperiidae > Asbolis > Asbolis capucinus. Next base: position 6,749 of record DWJZ01000930.1, on the reverse strand, counting down.
GCACGGTAGCATGAAGCTGGTCTAATACAGGACCTGCTAATAAAGTCACCTAGCTGGGGCTAATTAGGTCTTGCGTCGCTTTGTTTCATTAATTTCATTTCACGAGACCCTAATAAAACAGTAGTTTTCTTTCTTCAATTAAGGAAAATATCTGTGAAGACTTGACCGCAATATTGTCGAATATTTCTGAAGTCTGTTAATGAGAATTTGGTCAGAATAGCAATGTGTAAGATTGTAAGAGGAGACCGTATGCCACCTGAGGTGGCGCAGTTATAGGTACTGATTCACGTTCAGTTACTCAATTTCCAGTCCAACGGTTTATCCTTCATCAAATATTACATGACACGAAGTTGACAAGTTTTTTGAATACACCAAATCATTCTAGAAACGTTTTTGAATACTACACATCTGTAGTATGTAGAGGTAGGACAGGTAGTGGGCTATCTTACATCTGTTAGGTACTTGATGCTCGGCCACCCCTACAACTATGTCATCCCGCTTAATACTATGCATTTTAGTGACGAAACTAGCACCACTACCAATTGAATAGCGCGATTATCGCCGACACCTAATACCAATATGCGATCTGCGAGCAATTCTCGCAAAGTTTTACAAAGATAATCCTTTGTAAGATACGTAATAGACCTGACGGTTCCTAGTCCTCCTCGGTGATTCTTACACATTCCAGAGCTGATTCTGTAGTCTCTTATCAAAGTTGTGTCACCTCTGTTTCCATACCACCATGCCTATCCACATTCCTTTATCCTAAGAACGCAAACGCTGCCCACGTGACGCACAGTCTCCCCTCACCCCACCGTACCCCACATGTCCTCTGACTGAGCTGCCGACTGTAATTAAGGCGCAATGCAATCCAAGGAAGCTGCAGCTCCTCGCCTGCATCTAGCTACTGCACCGACGTCTTCGGTTAAATATTCCTGGAGGGAGGTCACTGACTACGAGCTGTATGCTCCACCCGTGTCATTGTCAGTTCATTAAACTTGGTGCACATGTTACATTTATTATATTCTATTCTATGAATGTTTTGAATTTCAGACATACCTGTTCGATTTTCAATTCCAAAAATTGATAACGAACCATTAACATTATGCTTTTATAATTAAAAGAAAAACCAATTTTATTTCAATCCGACAGTTTTGTAAATATTAATACGCAGTGGCTTTAACCCATTACTAGCCCCCTACTGAGCAGAACTCTCTCCCTATGGTTGAGGAGACCTGAAACATGCTCCACCACATGGCTACAACGCGGATTGGTTGCGATAGGCAATAAATGCTTCATATGTAGTCAATGCCGCGACGTACGCTTCGGTTGACCTTATTAACAGGAAGATTAATTACTTCTCGATCACCACAAACTAGGGTATCGCCGGTACCCTCGGGCAGGGCTCTAACCCTCGTCTCCATTCTGCCCGAATCCATCGACCTATATAAGTCACACTGATACTCAGCACTTGTCTATTCTGTCAAGGTATGAAAAATTCTGGCGATGGAGCTTCGGTTGTGATGTGGTAAAAAAAATATTGTTTGTGAAACGTCTTTTGTTTTTACAATATGGGATAAGCAATTAATTAACAATGATTTTAAAAAACGAATATATAAAATAACTATAATAATAAATAGACCAGCTCAGTAACGTGATTAGCCTGCCAACACTTTTTCGTTACCGTAATATCCAAATTGAAAAAAAAATATGTTGTGCAGTAAACATAGGGATTTGTTGAGGCAATGGCGTAGTTTGACTTTCGAAAAGTGATTGTAAAAACCAACTTCGAATAAAAAAATATATTTCATTTAATAATATGATATAATATTATATTTTCATATAATATTTATGAGTGGTCCCTTCCTAGAATCGAACCTGAAATAAACATAGTTTAAAAAAATCATAACGAATCAGTACAAAGTGCAATATAACAGGACACGTCATACAGTCACATACATACATACAAACGTCATTGACTCATGCAAGTGAAGCGCGCCAGACCTGCACGCACCGGGAGCGAGGGACCGCCACGGACCGGATGGTGAGCAGCTAGGGTGGTGGTAATGTCTTCTGTTAAGCTCTATATGAATAATATCTAAATAAAACAATAGTTAAAGAACGTTCGGCACAGTGAAAGATCCTTTGTCTGTCGGCGAACCCTCAAAGAGCACTGACGTTAATACGTCACGAGGGAGCTCGCTGGCTCATTAGCCACCTGCCAACACGAGATAAGCATAATGCTACATACAACTTTATAAATCCACTAATAATATTACAGTGGGTTCAAAATTACGGTTAGTATTTCCAAACGAGAGCGAGACCGTCCCTGTTAGTTGTCAAAAGCAAAACATCTATCTGAGGGCGGTCTTTAAGCGCCTTCATCTTTAATTAATTATAACTGATCTTTTCCTCGTGGTGCAACCTACAGACCGTTCCTCATCTTGACTAAACTGATGACGAGTTCAACACACCAATATAGTTCGTAATACCTTTGTTGTTATTGTTATTTGTTTGATACATTACGCTGGACTTGTAAAGGCGTAATTAAAAAAGTTAGTAAACCGTTAATGGTTCAAGACAACGAATTAAAATAAAGTTTTATTTTTATTCGCTACTTGCTAAAATAATATGAAGAGAACTATCTAAAAAGTTTAATTACATTAATATTTTACGTAAGACAATACGTCTCCTTGAGACAGTTTAGACATGCCGTTATAGGGTTATAGGTGCGTAGCGGTCGTAGGGAGATGTCATTTCATCAAGCACCCGTCGCCGTCATTGACATCACCCAAGCCCACGCAGCCCATTCAATAGCGATCGACCAGCGCGCCGAGTGGCGATCCCAATTCCCGAAACCGGCGGCAAAAACAACAACCGCCCGATCTTGCAGTACGACCGGCGACCGAACACCGGAGACCTAAAAACGGCACAAGACAAAAACGATTTGTAAACGGTCGGCTGTCGGTCGACGGTCGGCGGTCGGGTGGCGACGGTCGACGGTCGACGCGGGATGCGATAGCGCACGTACACGAAATATGCGATTAATAATTTATGATAATGGAGCTCACAGAAGCGGCGTTAGCTACAACACTAACTTTATTGATTGCTACTACCATGATATCAGCTCCACCTACATATCATCAAAATAAACAAGTATTAATGGTGATTGATGCTATTTTGATGCTAAAAAATAAAACATATTATAAAAACAATGACAGAATATGAACGGTCATGCAGTTTCCACTAGAGCAGATTCTGAAAATTCTATTTTAAAATGTGTATACCAAACTGGATTTAGGGGACCTTCGCTGAACTATGAAGAATGCCTAGTATCAAATGGGAGATCAAGGTTAAGGAACTTCTTCCCTATGTGTGTCTATTATCTATGACAGACCGGGCGTCTCCAGGCCAGATGCAGCACGCGGGCCGCGCGCAGCTGCAGCGCCCGCGGACGCGCGGAGGTGCGCCACGTGTGCGGCACTCGCCACCAAACTCGCTGAGCTGTGCTATTTTACTCCACTCATAGCTGATCATGAAACCAACTCGATACAACAAGGTCCTGCCAATGCTACCTGCATTTAAGCTTGTAATGCAATCTCCATATAATGTTTATGCAGAGTAAAGACATAACAAAAAGATAGTATCTTTAGCAAATGTCACCTAAATAAGTGTGACTCGGCGCTGCGTCCTTGTGTAAACTATTAGCGGTATGATCAATCAGTCCTAGCCCCGACATCGTTGGAGCGCTATAATTATCGCGTCATATTACACAGCCGCGTAATGATCCGCATTTACTACTGCCACAGAGATGAGCACACTCGCTGGCGCTCAGCTCCTACTGGATAATACTATAATATATACCTACATGTGTAGATGGCGCGCAACAAGTCTGCAAAAAAATATTGTGTATGTACCGTTCTTCGTAGTCTGACTGGTTCCAAAAAGAACTCCTCAGCGGTACAGTCACAGTTTTTTTGTGACTTAGTGTACAATAAAATCGTTTTTTTAACTGTATAAATTATGTATATTATTAAGCCCTAGGATAGCAAGACACCGGCGGCCGTGGCATGCTAACAAATGAACAGCGAGCTCATTTGACTCGTATTTACAACCGTCTCAACAATCAATCGATATTACTGGAGGGACTCGTAAATAAAGTCGTTACATCGTTTGACAACGCGAGCGGCGACCGGCGACCGGCAACAGGCCGGCGACAAATAACAGAAAAACACCACAATAAACTCGTGCTCCTGCTGTAAAAGACATCAACGGAGCCCCGAGACACCTGCCCCACCGTCGGAGATCAGCAGCCAGCGACAAGCGATATCTTTCACCTGCGGACTAGACAATCACTACTTTCTTGGCCGTTCATTAGTTTGCAATATGCGTCAGTTGCTGTGTTTAGTGTTACTCAACGGGCGACGTTGATCATGGAGCCGTGTGGGCCATCCGCTCGGTCGACAGCCACTTCTATATCGGCATCAACATTTGTATCCGTAACAATTAGAATTTGAATTATAGATCATTTCTAACGTAAACCATCTAGCATATGATTCTTACATTAATTCCTAAGAGCAGCAACTCACAACGCGCCGCCGCGGCGCCGCGAGCCCGGGCGCTGCACCGCTCGTTATCAAGTTATTGCCATGATCCCCGGCCCTCCTGCCCTTCACCGACATCAGCTGTACTCGCCGGTTTATGCCGAGGCTCCACCGCTCACACAATTAGCCGCTTATAAAGTTGCGAGTACCTCGTTCAATGAAATTTCACACTTTATCTCTTTGCGTAATTTAGAATAAAAAGATAAAATGAGATTACCGAGAGGTTGAGTTTAGCTGACGTTTCATTGCTTGTTTAATATGTTACTGTACCAATTAGACTTACGATTGTTATTCATTACTGTGTTCACCTGTAATGTTTGTAGTTAATAGATCAGGAAGTGTTACTGACTCATACAAACTGCCTGACCAATCTACTAGTCCAGTGACGTAGCCACATTCTATTGGTAGAGGGATTCTTTGTACAGCATATTATTAAATGTATATTAACACGACTTTAAAAATATATTCATAATAAGCTTATTTCAACTAAGCTTGCCTCGGAAAAAACTGAAGCAAAAAGCCGCCATAAAGCCTTAAGTCTTCACATGAGAGACACTGACATGGTATCGCAGCGTAGTACAGGTGCTAGACATCAGCTGCCAGCAGCTAGCGCGGCCAGCGCGGCTCCCCGGCCGACACTAACGACGGCCCTTCTTGTCTCCTCTCAACAAATTCCATATTTTAAAAACGAATGATTTGTGTCCAGCTACTGCCAACTCGAACCCCACAGTAGCTACTGAAGTGCTAGGTTGATAGCACACACACCGTAACATCACACATGTATTGGCCAATTATAAATAACCAACTAATTCCCACCATTTCGGCGACATGCACACCGCGTGTATCAAGTTTCATTAAAATTGGTTCAGTATTTTATACGTGAAAATGTCAGACAAACAGAGTTAGTCTCGCATTTATGTATAATATTAGTAAAGATTAAATAGTAACAAGCAAACACTCACACCGACCAAGAATGGCACATTCATAGTTCAGGCAACAAGTATTGATTGTTTATAGGTTTATTGAACACAACTATTACTTACTATATCTTCACTAAACATATATAACTACCGTTAGCGCTGAAACAAAAATACTAAACATAATGTAAATTGACTACCAGGCTGTGACGCACAGACAGACAGTCGTGACGAGTCTATAAGGATTCGGTTTTTCCTTTTGGCTACAAAACCGTAAATACAACACTAAAAGGGTCTCATACAAATAGCATATCATTTTTAGAGAGCCGAGTATTACTTTGGTAAAAACTCCTCCATGAGTGGATTCTACTCGCCCTCAGCTAACTTTATTTTAGTACTTCTCCTTCATTGTAAGCATCCTGATGCTCAATAACCAGTGTACTCTGCCAGCTCGCGCGCGCCGGCGCCCGTGCATACTGTGTTGCCTGACCGCGGCGCTCGCAGGCCGTAGCATTACAATCGTTAATCTGTCTTCAGCGCAACCATGTGTTGAAGACTACATATATTGTTACAACTACGAGTAATGCACCTGATACGAGCGGCTGGGACAGATCTATTTTCCTGTCGTTGCCAATATTATATCCAAAACGTTTTACACAGTTTTTATTTAACTTGTAGTAGCATGCGTAAATAAATGTGACCGCGGCCAACTCACCGACACAACGTTCCGTTACGATAACATAACACGCACTAATATTATCCAATAATAAAAAGAGTATGAAACCAATGTCGACCGCATCGCTTGTGTCCCCTCATACTGGCCAAACCTGATCACCGTAACTCCACACGTCGCTCGGTCACACAGCGGTGGTCGGCGGACCACAACCAACTAGAATACTGACAGCAAAAGTCGATATCAACAACATTAAGGGGCTAACAAAAGTCTAGTCATGTAAATAAACCAAGGTAAACGAAATACTGAACCAAATAAATGAATAAAAGGCATCATCGCCAGCCGGTCGGTCGGTCGGTCGGTCGGTCGGTCGGTCTGCCGGTCGGGTAGTCCGCAACCACCTATATCGAGCTTAATAAAATTTTCAGGTGTCGATTTCTAGCGGACATTGGTCGGCCGGAGTTATCTGGAGGCAAGACGATGTCCAGCGGGTACATATTAATGAGGGCAGGTGGCGGCGGCAGGGCGGGCGGCGCGGCGGGGGCGGCCGGGGCG
>DWJZ01000929.1:0-26791 GCA_018249125.1 Asbolis capucinus | reverse complement strand
CTAGCTGTACCCGGCGTGCGTTGCTACGCATCAGCTCATCAACTATGTATCAGATCGATATAATTTTGGTACCACAACCTTTTCCAGATATTTCTAAACAAAGTTGCTAAAGACATCAGTGCTCTATCTTCTACCATCAGTCTTTAAAGGACAAACAAAAAAACATACATTTTTTATATGTGTGATAAGTTTTGAGTAGGTGTGATAGGAAATGAAAAAAAAAACAATATTCATATAAAATTCCAGACTCCACCATAATCCCGAGAATCGATAAACAAATTTTAACCTCGATACATTCAAATATTGTGTTCTCGTGTCGATGTTGGACAATAGTGTGCATAGAAATAATGACCCTGGCACTCTGTTTATAATAAACACGATAGACATTGAATATGTCGACTGGCCTGTTGGCCTGGTGGTTGGTTAGTGAATCTGACTGCTAAGTTTGGTTCTATTCCCAACCAGGACAGTTTTCTGTGATGACCAGGAATGTTCCTTCTTTGTCAGAGTATAAAAAATATATATGATTTTTTTTACTAGCTTCAGGCGAGTTTTTAATTGAGTTTTATTACATGTCGATGTTATTTGAAGTGGGTTTTTTTTATTGAAAAAAATAACTTTAAAGGACTTTAAAATCAGCTGGTAAAACTTCGCTTGACAGACGAAATGTTTCACTTAGAAACATACACAAAAATAACTATAAATTGTGACGTCACAGATTCCTACAAATTATTTTAAAATGTAAACAGGTACATACGACTGTTGGACAAAATTGGATCATGGTCACTGCAAGACTGGGTATAACGATAAAAAATCGTGAGCACCGACAGAAAAAATCATTTAGCTTAAGCCAACCATTAGCATTTATCTTCAAAGTATTTAATTTTTATTATGTTGGTATCATGTAAATCCAGCTAATACTAATTTATAGCCTCCAACATGAGTGACGTGACTAATCAGAAATTATACAGGAAATTACAAATATGTAAATATAGGTTGCAAGCACCAAACATTGATATGATTCGATTGGTTATATTTCATATCAACGACTAATGTTAATATTTAATATTATAATATCTACTTTGTGATGTATTAATTAACTGTTCTACCTAACTGTTTTGGCGTGAACGATAAGAGAAAAACCAAAATGTTTTTTCTATTATCGTTCACGCCAAACACTAATTTAAAAATTTATGGGAATGACGTCTGGTGCAGAAAAATATGGCGTCGGTTTACGGCGTGGGTTTACCTACCGATTCGACACAAATAAATCCAAGAAAAAACACGCATATGTATGTCACATAAATATCTGAATTGATAGTCAAACCTTCTCACGTCACCCTTGCAGGTCACTACCGACAGTCGACAGTGTTTCAAGACATTATATCCGAGGAATTGTATGTATACATAGGATACCATTTTTTGTATCAAATTAATTCCATCAAAACTTATCACATGATTATTAATCTTAACTGTTAAAGGTGAAATCTGTATTATAAAATTCCTTGAATACCTCAAAATACTTTCTTGGTCAGTCGTCACTGTAATCTGTCAGTGAATAAATAATTTACATCAATTTGACGGCGATAATTTTACACACGCACGCACGCTGCAAATTGCACTGCTGAATCTGATTGAAACGTAGCCCCAGGTGAGGATCGTATGGACAAAAGGAATTAAGAAATGCTAATAACTTGTGTTATTAATGGTATATTTCTTTAAATTGCTAGTCTGTGCTGCCATTAAAAAAAAAGAATAAATGTTGCCTGCTCTGTGCGTCGTAAATGTCACAAAAAAAAAACGTCATAAAATTAGATAGATAAGTTAATTAATAAAGCAGTTTTTTTTTAAGAAATTAACAATAGTCGTTTCTCTCTTTAAAATGTAGTTATCTGTCTCATATCAGGAAAATTAATAGTAACTAGCTAGCGATAGCCACCACTGGTCACTATCCAGCCGTCTACTGGTGCTTAATAAACCCAGTAACTTTAGGATCGCATCAAACCGCCAAGCTGCCAGTGTTAAGTACACTGTCCATATTTTCAAAGATCGAATGAAATTTGCCGCCTACAGCTAAGTCCAAATTGTAGTCCAAAAAAGTATTTATATTGAAATTTGAGTGTACTATAAAGATAATTAGTTGCCGTTGACATTTACTGAATATTTTAATGGTAAACTTAATATTTATAATAATGAAATGAACGTAGTTTTGCGAGCAACATTTTCTAGTCGTAAAACAATGTTGGATTATAATTCTCGCTTTATAGTACTAATAATTATAATGGAAAACCGCACGGACTCAGACCAGATCAAGTTAATAACGTAGGCTATCTAGACCGTCCACTAGCCGCACTGGCCAGTAATATCTTGTATCTACCCACCGAGATGGAATGAAACCGCAAGCCTAGAATTTTAATTCGCTCCAGGAACTTAATATCTGATAGTATTATGCCAACAATTATTGCATATAAATACATATATATTTGCTATCGAGTATTAGAAAGGTATTATTAATCAATTTGAAGTAAAGGGATTTTTGGGTGACGCATTAATTATTTTTAATTATGCAATTGGAGACATTCTGTCTTAGCGATTCATAGTCTACATAAATTAAGAACATCATTAATAATGATAATACTGCAGCCACGGTAAAAGGCTATAACTCACTTTTTGACAAAAATGAATCACTCTCTTAACGCGATCAAACTTCTATTGGCCTCAAACATTAACACAGACGTGATCGCAATTGAGGCAGAATGAGTACAGAGTAAAAATGCACTCATGCATCATCATACCTCATTTAAAATACACATTCGATGTCCGATTGTGGCGCCCAACCAATTGAACTCCATTAATGTGAAATCAATGCTCGAGTCGGTATCAAATATCGATGACAAGCAACAAGACGGTTCTAGGGTTCCTTAGACTATCAAACCCTTAAAATATCGCCATGACTGTGAAATAAATGCCTTTTCTGTCAGCGGTCGCGCCAAATGCTTCACTTGACTTCAGTTCACATTGTATGGGAATATTTGGTGCAGAAAAATATGGCGTCTGTTTTTCCATAATAGACGTCAATCCGCCATTTTTGAATTATCGCTTGGCGTGAACGATAACAGAAAAGATATTTGTCTAGAGGCGCAGGTCCGTCCGTCCGTCCGTCCATCCGTTAACGAGTTATTATGGGCGATACATAATAGGCTTATCAGCGTCTTTACAAGAAATATGAGTATTTTTAGATACGAGTTTTTTAAATAAATTAACAGATTTTTTATTTTATTGCATTTTACAGACATACTTTTAATGTTATTTGTACTAAGGCCCTATATATATCTTGGTAGGCAATCTTGGTATGCTTATATTAGTATTTTGTATACAGTTTTTTGTTAAACACATTACAATTTGTCAAAACAGTATAATACTGTTCCAAAAAGTAAAATTGCGACAACCCTATTACAAAGCTATACATTGAGCGTCACCTAGCACGCACTTGGTTTGTTATTGATTCAAATGTATTTACTTAATATGAACAATGTGTCATTCCCTTTTATAATGATGTGAAGTAAATAAAAAATACAGTGTCAAATTTTGAAAAACTCAGACTTACAGCAGATAAACGTTTGTGTGACTATTGATCCTACGGTCGGTATTCATGGCTTTTTCTCAGTAAACAACGTACGTGAAAGATTATTGTTTCGGTACGGTTGGGTTCAAGCATCAATCTTTGCACTGTAAACAGGGCTGATAAAAAATTACATCATTCTGATTTCAAAATAATATGAACAGTTATTATATTGCATTCAATTAGATAGAGGAAGATACTCGTATATTATTGATCGAGGCATTAGAATAGTCCTACAAGATAATCAGAATCTTCAGTTAAAGTTTACGTTAAATTAATTTTTTTTTTTTTTTAATTTAGCTTCTTTGTAAAAAAATAAAAACAAATGCATCTTATATATTCATAGGTAAGTTTCTGTTTACAAAATTAATCTATGTACCTGCGTACTTGTTGGCGCCTAAAAGTTTAGCATTTTATGATAATGGCGCATCCGAAGTTTTGATAATAAAAACAAGATGGATGGAACTAATATCCAGAGGGTTTATTTTAAATTATGGTATAACTATTAAGGTAATCTAAAAAACTTAAAAAAAATATCAAATAAGCAACCACGATATAGAAAAATGCGTCTTAATTTTGTTTTTAATAACTTAAAAAAAAAACCAATACAATTATTGGCAAAAAAAATCTACAAACTAGGTAAAACTAATTAGCTAAATACGGATTTAATACAATTACTATGAATTAAAAGCATCCGTAATCGCTAGTTCGCAACCGTAGTTGCTAATAAACGTTCAAAACAAAGTTGCGTTGACGATATTTCAAACAAGAAATAAGTGAGATTAATCAAACCTTAATCAATCAAACAGAGAAATAATTAAATAAGCTTATACCTGCCAGTCCAGTCGCACTGATCACCAATCATGCCCGCCTCCGCAGCACAAATCAGGCCCAAAATTGTCCAAAATGCAAACTCCAAACGCATCTTGGAGATAAACAACTCAACCAGTCAAAATATTTCACTTCAGTATCTCTCACATCACACAGTTACAGCCAGTTTTTGGCATACTCATAATCAACAATCATCGTGAATATTGTTCCGTCACAAAAATAAACAAATCACGTTTTAATCTCCAAAGAACGCGCGACATCCCAACCCCAATATGAAAACCATACTAACCAAGCTAAAGTTGAAATACAAAACGAACCAGTGAGTAAATAGTACAGCTAAATATACGCTGGTGAAGAGTGAACGGGAGAGAAACATTCGTGTTCATTTGAATTTTATGGCATAGCACACATACGCCGAAGTATATTTCGATCTCTTTCTATAATGTGCGCAACATAAAAGAAACCTTCTGGCATATGAAATAAAGTCGTAAAAATATCCTTAAATTTCCTCAGCTTTTGGAAATGGCGGGAAAAAGTGAGATTTTTTTGCTTAAAGGTTCACAAGTGGGTACAAACAGACCGTATTCAAATGGAGATTTTAAAAGTTTTGTCTGGTTCATTTGTTTGTGCAAAAAATAATAGCTTTCATGAGATTGTCAAGTTTGTCTACAGACGTCGTTAATTAATTATGCCTAATGGCTGGCAGTTAGTTCCTACTGAAGAAGGTACAGTTGAGACTTATTTTTTACACTGAAAATAATTAATTGTAATTTATTAAAACTGTTGAGAGAAACCAAATATATTTATTCCGCCATAATATTATAATTTTTAATTTTAAAATTTCGATAATAATTGAAATAAAAAAAATGGATGATAGATATAGATTGTAATTATGTCGTAAATACGTATTTTATTTGCACCGTATCTTTTTTTGTTTTAAACTTAGTCGATGCGTTTTTTCCACCAAAAAATCTTCCTCGGATATCTACAAATGAAAGTTGTAGGAATATTTCTCACTAAAATCTGCCATAAACGTAGGTAATACGTCGTTTAAACACTCTACTTGGAAGATCCTACTAGTTATTGTAGTGCAGCCAAGACAGAGATACTTTGGCCAAGACTCGCTTTTTTATAACTTGCTTTTCCCACAACTACGCCCGAGCATGTACATATTTCATCGCTACACTGGTCGAAATTACATGCCAAAAAAAATTATGATTATATCTTTGAAAATAAGGAGTTTCCATCAGAAAATAGAGGATCTGTTTCAACTCTCCAACAATTTCTTAACAATAAAAGGTAGCTTTTATATCCCAAGCTCTAGTCATCTCTGTGTAAATATTTGTGCCATCAAAAGGCAAGAAAATTTATTTTCGCATTTTAAATATATCATTAAGAATTTGTTGCATACAAAAGTTGTATAATAATAATAATAATATTTAGAATTGTGTAGTAAGTCGGTGTGCAGTCGGCGCCAAATTTTTGGGGCGGTTAATTTGCGGACAAATTGTTTGCTACCTCGTATAAATTCGAAAGATTTCTGTATGTCGGTCTTCTTACAAGAAATCTACAAGATATTTTGCCGATGACTTTCCTTCTTCCGTACCTACTTGTACATTTAACGGTTAAGCAAACTTCCTTATTCCACTGTAAAACAGCCAGTCTGCTACCCCCTTAAGGGATAAAAGTAGCAAAAAACTTATTAGACTATAGGCTATACTTTAGAAACCCTTCCAAATCCGCCACCGATATGTTTTCTACCAGGATACTAAGACTTTTTATCTTTGTAAATTAGGACACTAATTATTCGTTAGATTGAAGATACCTAGTACCATATATATCAATGTGGGTATTCTTGTCGTGTTTATTATCTTGTATTTATGATTACAACGTACCATGGCGACATAAGTGTGTTTCTTTCTTCCTACTAGGTATAATAGTTCGCTTTTGCATACGTTACGATACGATAAGCACTAATACATTTTTCTTAAAGTACTATAATTTATTCTTTTTAATTATGTTATAGTACAGCTACAAAATTAAGTATTAAAATATGTTGGCCAAAAGCGAGCGCGGTTAGTAGCAATATGAGTGACTGATAATGGTAAAAAAACCTGAGTGCTTCACCTGTTTTAGAGGGCACGTAAGGAAGTCGGAACGGTTTGGTATCGTCAGGTAAGTCATTAAGCCATCTCGCAGATCGACGGTCAACAGAAATCTTGAAACGCAATAATAATATGCTTACAAAGAGTTACGAACGCCGTCGTTAGCATGCGGCAATGTTTGCATAGATAAGCTAAATCAATAAGTGCGTTTGTTCGTCAATAGATAGGCGCTTTGTATAGTGACTATTTATACGTGCTTATTTAGGTCCTGATTCGTATTCTTATCTCTGCAAATAAGCTATTTGGTCTTCATGGAACATGCATATATTTGTTTTATTTGGAATTTTATCAACACTTCCGTTGCCAAAGGACACTGGACTGAACCTTTTCATAATAAAAAAATACTTATATAAGTTTAAATGTAATTTATTTAAGTCTATTTCACCTTATCGATGTCTAAAATTCATCTTCCATCCCATTTATCTTCTGCAAACCATCATGAAACAGTAAATTGTTGGTGTATTTGAAAATCAATTGGTGTAATTGATGATACCCGTTGCTTAAACCTTCTTCAACGATATCATGTTGCTTCCCTTCTTACTTGGTCTTCCCAATGCTTACAAATCGTAATCTGTTAACTATTTTATTTTCTGTAAACATCGTTGTCACTATGACATCCCATAGACATGGTTTCTCTATTGACAGTCACTGGTCACTGTCAGTGAGTCCCACTGTCACTGCCATCACAATTTAAAGGGGTTAGAATAAAATTTTAGAATGAAAAATATTTTTATTGAATCTGTTTAGAGTATAATTTTGAAAGTGCACAAAATTACTTTTTTTCTCGTTCATATATAATACCTGACTACATCACTATGTTCCGGATTGTACAAAGAAGCCTTCATCTTCAAAACAAGTGTATTATTTCTAATATTTTGTTTAACGAAGTGAATTCTGGTATCAAGCTTACAGCAATATACCACAATCCATTTTCTACAAAAACAGACAAAGACAACAAATTAGATCACATCTATCATGGCCCTCTTTCACCCCAAATTAAAGCTGTGAAGATATTTTCACTCAGTTCCAGTATAGCAGGCTTGATAGCTCAACCTGTTATAATAAGAGAAGCGTCTACTATTGGCAGTACATCGCTGCTAATAGCGTTATGTTCTGTTGTCGGATTTTTCACATTCGTAACACCAATACTACTGCATTTAATAACCAAAAAGTATGTTACTGACTTACATTTTGAGCCGAATACACAAACATATAAAGCAACAACAATAAGTTTCTTCCTTGTGCCTAAGGAGGTATGTATATTTAACTTGTTCTAATTAATTAGAAAAACTTTCAAGTCATTTTAAAGACAATGTGCTTATCACATCATTTTAGATATTAGTTGTGCAGTATTTTCCGATATCGCTTGCTTCAGCTGACTCAAGCAAAACATGAGGAAGCCTGATAACTCCCCATAAAGTTCTCAAATGTGTGAAGTCTTCCAAATATGGCCAGTATAGTGTACTATGGTCTATATCCTTCACATTAACAAAGGAGAGCCAAATATTGCTACTACTGTGTGATTTGTAGCTACTACCCTCATAGAGTTTCAACCCTTTATGTTTGACTACAACAAAGTTCTATATTCTTCTTTGTGTTCAAGAATGATTAGAGGTTTAATTCAAAGTGTAGTTATGTTGTTCCCCAAGTTCTAGTTTATCAATTACAAATATCATGTAAATTGGATTAGGGGATAAGGTGTGAAATCATTATAGGCTGAGTTACTCGCAATTTTGGGAATTCAAATCATAAATTTTATTTCAGCTGGACTTCAAAGTGGACGATGTAACTGTACCAGACATTCCTGGTATGTTCACAACGATGGTGGCAAAAGGCAAGCCTCTTTTTGTTGAAGCAAGACATTTCTCAGATCCGTTGCACTATGCTAAGATTATGGGGTATGATAAGCCGATGGACTTCAAGCTTGGGAACATAGAGGAAGAGCAGCAGAATAACAAGTAGTAGGTAATTGTAATTGTGTTATGTAACTTATTGTTGTTGACTAGTGAAATACATTGTTTACCAAATATCAGCTGTTTAACCATGTTTTGTTAGGATACACTAAAGACCTATAAATTATATAGAGGAGTACGCTCTTGGTCGTTTCAGGCATGAGGAAATCTTGTGCTCTGTTGTGGATGACATAAGTCAATTTCTGAAGATTTAAACAGCCATCTAACAATTACACCTTTACATAGTTTTTATATGAAAGTGCTCATGAAGTTTTCCCACTAGAAGCCCCTTTCTTCCTACTGACTGCATTCCGTTGCTCATAAAGGCCAATCCCTTAGGATTGGCATGTATCCATGACTGCTTTAACTATGAGCAAGACTATGTAGAAGAATAGACAATAAAGAAAACCACAGAATACAACAAAATATGTTTTATGCATACATATTCAGCTTATTGTTAATAACACAGAAATATATTTATTTTCTTAAACAATATTGACTTACTCAAATAGAAAATAACAGAATTCTTTAGATATATAATTTCAAAAGTATATTACATATTCACACATTTTCACTTGCTGTTTAATCTAGTGGATGGATAAAATGGTTGACTAGACTATTATATTGCCTATATTCCACTATTCATAGTCTATAATAGTTACTTACAATTTCAAAAATGCTCAAATGGACATGGAATGTTTCAAACATTAGCTATATATTCTTTTCTGTACATAGCACTATTATTTTAAACTTTAATATAATATGCAGTGCCGGATTTAAAGTATTTGTTGCCCAAAGCAATAGATGACTGAAAGACCCTTTACAAAAATAAACTAGTATTGGATTATAAGAATGCCCCCTTAGGTCAACATTCTAGTCAATTTAAAATGTGCTGATTTTTAAACAAATTTTGTTTGGTGCTGATTCTGGTGCCCTAAACAATCGCTTAATTTGCTTAAAGCCTAATCCGACACTTATAGTGTGAATACACCTTAATGTAGTTTTTTTACTTTACAATAAATATTCATTAAACCAATTTGTATAATATTGTATGTAACAACTAAGTTATTTGTTTAAGCAAAATAAAATACGAAAAAGCAATTAATACATGTCAGTATTACTTAAATTAATACACATTTTTTTCATATAATAATTTTACACAGACAATTCTTGTCTCTTACCTAAAAATACTCATCATAATTATATTCCATACAAACTGTAAATGCCTTCAATAGTTGAATGATTTGAAGATAGTGTGCACCCTGTACATTCTAATCAAATCCAATTTACTAAAAAATTTAAATTGATGTTTCATAATTTATCATAAAACATACCCATATAATACTAAGCTGAGCTACCACGTAAAAGTTTGCCTTACAATTACACCAATAATAAGACATTTTTTAAATACGTCCACAATATCTTTAGCAATCTTCTCATCATAACATTTAATTCTCATATAACTTTACGGTTCAGTAGTTTCAACAATGATAAAAGCTTAAACCTGAAAATATATGTAAAACCAAGTTTCAATATTTACTGCCAATCCAGCGTCTTTCGAGATGTTGTAATGCCTTATTTACATTATTCCAGTTCAGTTTTCCAAAAAAAACCATCCAGTCCAGTGCTGGACTAAATAGTACCATCCACATTATTCCAGTTATTTACAATCCATTGCAGTATAAATATTACACAGACAATGATTTCAAGAAAAGACAATTTTGAAAAATTTTCAAATAGTAAATTGGCCTTCTGCACCAATCCAGTGCAACTGGAGGCAATGGATTCAAAGTTGACCTCCAATCCATTATTGAAGTGGAATACTCATTGGATACAGTTGAATCCCGTGGTTATTTACATCTTTCCGGTACCAATCCAGCCCTAAATTTAATAATATAAACAGGGTATAGTATGGAAAATCTATCAATAATTTCCCAGTTCAAGAAAACTGCAACTAATATTATACCAACATAATATATCATTTAACATATATTTCTACTAACAATGTCATTAACATTCTTTCTACTTAAATTCATACATATAAAATTACTTTACTTGGATGGAAGAAACAATTGAGAAACAAGAATGCATTTGTCGTTTTAGTCATATATTGTTAATATATATCAATAAAATATATGTTATGTTGGTTAGAATGTGAGGCTGCTGGTATCATAAAAACAAGTTAGAATTATATTCTAAGTTTTAACATAATTGATTTTCAAATGCATTGCTCTTGATAACAAGTCAATTGCCACATTTCAGTATTTACATATTAAAGTATTCTTATAATTTTTCAATAAACACAAAACCCTTGATTTTTCATGAATTCTCTACTTTATAATCAATTATCATAATCTATTTAAGTTTTGAGTTAATATCCAAAAAATAACCAGTCTCCTTAACACCATTTTCATTTAGGAAATAAATTTTAGAAAGTATTGTAAATGTACATATATTTATATTTTAAATCTTGTTTTCTGTTTATTTTTTATGATTGTTTTCGAAAAACTATATTTTTTAAAATTTCGTTTGTAACAATTCCTAAACTGATTTTCACATCAGTTCAACGTAACGCTTGTTCGTAAAACAAATTCAAATAACGTAACAGACTGTCCTGAGATACAAGTAAACACGGACTACCTACCAGACATTGCATATAGAGCTATTTCCGTCAACACATTAGACCAATCGACCTTATACAAGGCACTGTACGCGATGTACCAACCAATTGGTCGACCGTTAGTGATATTGCGAAAATTAAATTAACCGATCACGGCGTGTTATTTTACCTTCCGAAGTTGGACTTATTTTTACTATAATATTATTAGGCGTAAAGTAAGCTATATCGTTGCGAGTAAATTAGAAGTAAAATATTACTAATATATAAAATATCATCCTTATTTCATTTTTCTCCCGACATTTCTCACACCAAACGGGTCGTCACATCACATATTATTTCCTCACCTATTCCTTCGTATCCTCAATCGTAGTGCAACGCGTTGTCAGCGAGAGAATGCGTGGCAGGAGAGATCTTGTCATCCAGGGGATCGATAGTAGTAACCCTGGCGCGGTTCCTGGCCGCCCATTCCACGCGGCAGAAGGCTGCGGTGCCCAGCGTGGCCAGGACAGCCAGGACACCGAGCTGGACTGACAGGAACGCCCGGGAGGAGTAGAAGAAACACGCGGCTGCTGCGAGAGACTGGAAAAGTATTGACGAGTTTACTAATAGATATTATAAATGAGAAAGTTTATGAGGATGGATAGATGTTTGTTACTCCTTCACGCGAAACCTACTGAACCGATCTGGATGAATTTTGGCAATAGATTATAGCCAGGAATAACCCAGTCTACTTATTATAAACGTACCTACAACACGGGCGAAGCGGTGGGCGGCAACTAATAAAAATATATATTTCAAGATCTGTCTACGGCCCTTAGCTACACTGAAGCGAAACTAGCAGTCCCTCGTCATAGATATATCATGGATTCATTAATACAACATATAGAACAATTACCAAATAACTAACAAGTGAAAAATAACCACTCAAAACTCCCTATCATTCATTGTTCAATTTGTACAGCACTTAATATAAAAAAATTTGCTTTACTAAATCAGACCAACTTGAAGTACTATTGTCCGATATGACTGATATCAAGTATGAGGGTTCAATTTATTTTCATTTCATTTACCATCCATTATTAAGAGTTTTTTTTTACCTTAGATAAGTTAGCCCTTGACTACGATCCCACCTGATGGTAAGTGGCGATGAAGTCTTCGATGGTAAAGCGCACTAACTTATAGAAGCCTATTCACTCTTGATTTGAAGACATTTACATTATAATCGAACGGGAAAACATATATAAATAATTGTTCTTCGTATAAAAAAACATAATAAGTACTTAATGATTTTTTAAATCTGTAATTTTTAATTATCTATAGCCTGTTTTTGTTATCTATATAAATTTTGTAAACAATCTTTGTGTCATTTCTAATTTGTCGATCACTTATTCGCGTGGTAATTCGGATCAATTCTCGATACATGACAGGCAGGTTGGTCTAGTGGTTAGTGAACCTGCCTGCTACACCGAAGGTCGTGGGTTCTATTCCCACCCAGATTAAATTTTTCAGTGAATAGGTGAAATGTTTTTTTCCGTGTGTAATATATATGTATTTAAAAAAATATATGTATGTTTATCAGTTGTCTAATCGCCATATAAGCTTAGTTTGGAGGCAGATGGCCGTGTGTGAGTTTTTCAAAGATATTTATTTATTTGTATAATGTCTACAAACTTACCTGAGTGAACTTGAACAACGCGAACGCCGAAGTACTATTATCTGAGTAGTTTCCACCAAGAATAGAGTATATCTGGGTATTGAAGCAGGCGTCTCCAAATCCTAGGAGGAAGCTACAAAACATGGCGAGGTACGGCGAGGGGGTGATGTAGGATACATCCAGGGTGTCACCGAAGGGAGCCACGTTGGGCAGATTGATGAAGATAAGGAAGAAGCTGGTCACGTGGATCAGGTAGCCCATGATCACGATTGGATCGCGGCCCCAGCGGGTTGTCTTGTTGCCCAGAATACCGAAGAGAGCGCCACCTGTAGTGATAACGTTTTCAAATTACATCAACTTGTTATAAAATGGAATCATTATCATAGTCGAAATAAATACTATAAAAATGTACAAAATTTTAATAACATTCGACAGATGTCGCCCAAATTTAAATAGGAGTACATAGATAAGAATAAACTTAAAAAAAAAAAAAAAGTTATTAGTTAATATAAAAAAAAACCCGACAAATTGAGAACCTACTCTCTTTTTTAAAGTCTATTATAAAATGACAAAATTCGCTTAGTAATATGTTGCTACAGAATTTTCAAATTATTCATTCAACAAAATAAAAAAAATCGTCGTCTCGTCTCGTATCTTCATTTCTTTAAATATCACTTTAGTGTTTTCTGGACTTAAACGAAAATAGTATACATATTACCTATTACCTATTTTCTCAGAAATTATATCCTAAGATCCGAGGTAACCGCCACCGGACGCAAAACGTGTGCCAGGTCAGATAGTACTATGTATACAATACAAATATTCTTTATTGCGTAACATTAAACAGTACTATATATATTATCACAATATGTATATCAGTGTATACTGATAACAAGTAATACACAAGAATTGATAACGTCCAAATTTTCATAAACAGATTTCATTGACTAATATTAATGTTTATACAATACTTTGATAAGATGTCAATCCGAACAATACCTATTAAAACAATCTTGAATCAAGGTGATAAGATTATGCCTTTAACCAGTGACTCAGTACTGAGGACGGGTCGCTCCTCATACTGAGGAGGCCTAGACCAAACTAGCATAGAAAAAAAATCCCCCGATTTTGAAACATTCTTCATTGGCGCTCCGCTCCTATTGGTCTTAGCGTGATGATATAGCTTATAGCCTTACTCGATAAATGGGCTATCTAACACTGAAAGATTTTTTCAAATCGGACCAGCAGTATCTGAGATTCGCGCGTTCAAGCAAACAAACAAACTCTTCAGCGTTATAATATTAAAAAATAGAGATTGTATCTCTTTATTAAAATAATATAGGCACATGTATAATTCTAGTATCAGTGACATTACACTGAAGTGTATAATCTATAACATCAATGCCATATAAAAGACCTGGGAGTTAATTTATAAGTGTTTCGCTACAAGGTTGTGGCTTATATAAAACTGATATTTCAAGTATTGCGAAGTATTGTAACTTATAACCTGGCGATTAGTATCGATCATGTGTGATTGCCAAAGTGAACCAACTGTAATACCAATATCGGAATATATATGTGGTTATGACATTACCTAATACCTCCCCCATGCCAATGAACACTCCGGAGAGTCCGACCAGCTGCTTGGCGTTCTCACCCATCGCCAGCGTGAACCCGATGCTGGGGCTGTACACTCCACTGAAGAAAGATAGCTCTACACCTGGACAACAATATAACGATCAATATATCGATGGCTCCTACGAATAGTGCAAAATCATTTGTACACAGACTTCTAAAAGTTTCAATATAACATATTTTGTTCATGCAACATAATTACTACGGCACCTGTTTACTCTATTTAACTATTGTAGTGCATATCCTTAATTATTGTAAAAAGAAGTGTTTAATATAAAAAAGTGAAAATTCTCATTAATATAGTATATAAAACTCTTTTGTTACTGAGCGACAAAACATCCGAATTTACTTAACGCAACAAAATGAAATTTAGTATTTACTCGTATGTTCATAGCACTAAGAGAGGATTTTTGTGAATACACCCCATTTTGTGAATACTTCCTCCAACGGGATAAAAAAGGGATAGATTTTGCTTCTTTTATGAATTCACTTGAAACTTTGAATAAGGGTCCCTTAAGTGACGCAAGTATTTTTTTTTCACTTTTAGACGTGGTAACAAAAAATCGGGCCAAGCCGTGGGCGAAAAGTAAGTCCTTACTAATATTACAATATCGCGAGTTACAGTCTGTTACGGTTCTACGTCTAAATTGCTGAACCGATTTTAATGAAATTTTGTACAGAGATACACTAGAACTTGAGGCAGAACATAGGCTACTTTTAATTATAAAAATGGGCTCGAAGGATTTAAATTCGCTTCAATTCGAAATGGAATTTCACCATTTGCGAAAATAAAAGTTTGTATTTATAAATTTTATAAGCCGTTAGTTTCTATGCCGAAATAAATAACTCCTTAATGATTTCTAAGGCATCTCCTTACACTATAGAGTATTAATATTCAAGTATCGTTTCGTCAACAAGGCAATAAGGAAATGAGTATCTACGAATGATGTTACTCAACTAAGTAATTACGCAGATGTACTTGAAAACGTTATAGATTATTGCAAAGCTCATTCAAGATTAGATTAGGTTGCAAATTATTTATCTAAGTATATAAAAATCAATGTTTGTGGGTGTGTTTTTTTGTCGTTTATAGACTGAATTGGTAGTACATAGAGCATTGATGTGTTTAGTAACTTTGTTCAGAATTTTCTGGAAAATGTTTTGGTACCAAAATAATATCCATCGGATACAAGGTTGATGAGTTGAGGCATAGCAAGGCGGGTACAGATAGTAGGTTATATCTGTCAATTTATACTTCATATTACCTTAACGAAAGCATATAATTTTCATGATATTGGCAGTTATTGATAATACAGGTCTTTCAAACTGAAAGGATAGTACAAAAACATCACACAAGTAACTAAGGAGCAGTGTAAGAAATCATTAGCAATACTGAGTGCGCCAGTAAGTGTTTCTTGGAACCGTATAGATCATGGGTCGGCAGCCTTTTGTACATGAACCACAAATGTATTAAGGATATTGATGCGGGCCACATTTTGTTTCGTCGTCGGAAGGTTCACAAGATACGCCAAGTTACGTCGTGTAAATCGAATCTGCGCGGGCCACACCGCAGTGGCCACATGTGGCCCGCGGGCCACGGGTTGCCGATCCATATTATAGACCATCGATTCTAGCGACATAATATTTACCAGTATAGATAAAGGTGGCACTCAACAGCAACATGTCTCGCGTACAGAACAGCCGGAGGGCACCCTTGAAGGCCTCCATAGGACCATCGGATTCATGGTTAACCATTTCACTCTGAAAACATGACAAATTTGATGTAATTTCCGATAACGATAACTTACTTTTCCAATCTTCTTATAACTGGGGGTTTTTATAAGTTCTTACAAGGTCATATTTTACCTTCTATAAATTAGTGCTTGACCGCGATCCTGCGCACTCATTTAGTAAAAGACCCTAGGCCTGTTGACTTAGGTTGGCCATTAACCCCTCTACCAATCATTGGAGCAGCTTGGTAGAGTATGCTTTTAAACTCCTCAGTTGCGAGGAGAGATTCGTTTTTAATAAAGAGGCAGTCGAAGCCAATTACTATTCCTACTAATATTATAAATGCGAAAGTTTGTGTGTATGGATGGATTTTTCTACCTCCTTCACGCAAAAACTACTAAGCTGATCAAAATGAAATTTGCTACAGGGATAGATTATAGTCTGGAATAACACATCCACGACTTTTCACCAAGACAAAATGCAGGTGAAGCCGCGGATTGACCCCAGTCTACACTAATAATAAAGACAAAAGATTTGTATTTTTGTATGTATGTAACGAATAAACTCAAAAATTATTGATCCGATATCAAAAATTCTTTCACCATTACAATGCTAAATTATCACTGAATGACATAGGTTATATAAATATCTAGAAAACAATAGGGATCCGTACTAAAACTTCAATCATTTACCCCAGGGAGTAAAAAAAAGTACTGTAAAATGTCTTTGATAGCATGCGCTGCAGAAACGGTTGTAGATAGATCAGAAAAATATTCTATAAAACACAAAATGTCCACCCGTGCGAAGCCGGGGCGGGCCGCTAGTATTATATAAAAACGATAATCTCAGACTTGTACAATTTCATACACAAAAAGATGTGACAGAATTCTATTAGTTTATTAAAATGAAAACAAGCAGACGAGCAATATACTTAGAATAATTAATTTCTTGATTTTAAAACCGGCTGGTAGATATGACCTTGAAAACACGAAGACTCGTGGCGCTCCGATATTGTCAAGAACATAATTTTTGGCATAATAATAATATCTGCTGGACCGTGTTGTATTTGATGCAGGTATATAATTATTAAAACGACGTAAAACAATAAAGGCTTTCTTTACTTACTCATAATTGATTCGCTATTATTTGGAAAACAATACCTATACAATCATTTAAGGGCTTTCGGGTAAAGGTTAAAATCTTTGAGTTACGCCCTTATTATTTCAAACAATATTTCATCGATATATTTTCGAACTCGTTTTAAATTAAGTGTAGAATAATAGGAGTAACTAAAATGTGTTATAAAGTAAAATGAAACAGAGTGCACTTCCTGACTTCCAAAAATTACATAAAAATGCATTTATCTAAAAGTAAAACCATGATTAATCGACTCATTGACCCAAAAAAACCCTTACAAAACATTCGCAAACTTGCTATTATTATAATAGACATTGAGCGTGGCGGTACCGAGGTCTTCCGCTGTGTGTCGCTGATGTGTCGCCGTAGGATCACAAGAAACGCTTAATTTCGTTTGCAGATGTCTATGTGGGCCGGGGGTTGCCGACCCCTGCCATAAACCTTCAAGTGTATATAGCACATACCTCATGGTTACACTTCTTTCGAACCACATTTTTACTTCTTCCACATCTTTTCTATACAATTGTAATCATCAAATCACCTTAACGTCATCAATAGCGGGCGCTCGTCTCGTCGGCCGCAGCAGGAGCAGGAACACGATGCCCACCACGCACACCGCCGTCAGGGCTCCGAAGACAACGTTCCGCGTCTCCACATCGATGTGGGTCTTCCCTTGGAACTTGATGAACACGAACAGATTGCCGAAGAACAAACTGGAACAATTACAATGATGATGAATATTGATAAAGAATGGATCTGTGTTGATGAAGAATATTGATAAAGAATTGATGTGTTGATGTGAAAGTATCGATAAATTTCTAAATCGGGACAAGTGAAATAAAAAAATTTAATATATGTAATAAAATCATTTATATTAATCAATATATGTGTAGGTATATGTAATGGAAAAACCAAAATATATGAAGCATGAAAGAAATTGAGAAGGCGGTGGATCTAGTGGTTAGTGAACCTGACTACTACACCGGAGGTCGTAAGTTCGATTCCCGCCCAGGTCAAACTTTTCTGTGATGAGCAGGAATGTTTGTTCTATGTGTCTGGGTGTATAATAGAAATATCTATTTAAGTATGTATTTCAAAGTATATATGTATGTATGTTTATCAGTTGTCAGATCACCATAGTACAAGCTAACGCTTAGTTTGGGGTCAGATGGCCCTGTGTGAGTTGTCCAAAGATGTTAATTTATTTATTCATTAAATTAATAGGCAACATGAATGAAATTATATAAGAATTTGAATATTAATGTACTACTTAAATAGGTAGACGTTCGTCAAAATCGTTACTAATATTATAAATGCGAAAATTTGTCAGGATGGAGGGCTGTCTGTTACTCTGTCACGCAAAAATCACTGAGCTGATCTGAATGAAGTTCGGCACGGGGATAGATTGCAGTGTGGAATAAAATATAGATTACTTTGTATCAACACCACGCGGGTGAAACCTAATATTATAAGTCTGTTTGTAACATTTTCACGCCTAAACTACTGAACCGATTTTGATGAATCGTGGCACAGAGGTAGAATAGAACATGAGGAAAAACATAGGCCACTTTTGTTCACGAATAATGGCTTGAAGGGGTTGAATTAGGGGATGAAAGCAGTTCATTATCGAAAATATAAATAACACTTGGTATTACTTGTACTAGATGTAATGTTGACCGCAGGGATGCGAAGGTGAAGGAGAGGGGGGGGGGGTGAAGGGTGAAGAGTGTACCACGCAGAACAAGTTGCGGGAATAAAGTAGTGTTTAATAATATTACCACATCAGTTGCACCGGGTTTCAAATTTGAACAATTTCTTTGTTAATTCTTTGCTTATTTAATTGAACAACTTTTCTCTCATTCCTTAACATCAAGTACATTAGATCATCAAAGTTTACTAAGCCATTAACTTCCCGTAGATATACTCGATAAGACTACATTAAACACCCGCCACCTCTCGTCATCTCCAAGGGTTGACTGGCAGAGAATGCCATTAGGCATTAAATGAGCCCATTTTAACCCCAGTTTGAGTTTGACAATAAAGTTTTAATAAATAAAATAAATATATAAGCAAAATACCGCAATCGAATCAGCCGTTTAATAGTGCATTAAAAAAAACAATAAAATATAAACAGATTAACAATATATTTTGTTTAAAAGAAAACATTAATTAACTTCGATTTTCTAGGTTAATAAGATTGGCGAATACATTTTATTTCTCATAATCAATTATATTAATTTAATAAATTTCTTATATAACATCAGCAAGCCAGTTGATGTGTTACAATGTCAACCATGGGTCAGTACAGACTTACGTCATCCGTAAAACCGGATCTTGGATGCATCTTACAAAAGATCTTTATTATTTTCGGATACTACGTTACAAGAGTGTAACGTCTCGATAAAGATGTCGAAAGAATCCAAAACGAATATATTTTTACAAGTGATCGCAACCGGTTTCGAGGTAGATACGTTGAAAAAGTAATCTGTTGTTCCAGACAATAGTCTATTTAATTATACTTTATTGCTCCAACAAAACATTGTGTTACAACAGGCGGACTTACTGCTAAATAGCATTCTCTAACAGCCAACTTTGAGAATGTACATAGAACAAAAAGACGGTGCAAAAAAGAACAGAATAGACCTAAGAAAGTATAAATAAACTATAAGAAAAATGGAAGACGATAGAAAATTAATGACATAAAATGTACATACACTCTATCGCTACAGTCTCTCTGATAAAATGTAACATTTTACTCCCCACATTGTCCTCATACCATAAGCCTGAAATCGTTTCTCAAGTCCAAACATACCTGCACTGCAGCATAGCCCAGAAGACGCCAGAGTTCCTGGAGATGGTGTCTGCATCGCTGTTGAGCGTGAGGTAGTTCCCCTGGCCAGTCCATATCGCGGCAGCGCCCGCGCCGATCAACACGCTCGCCACGTACAGCAGCCACGTACGTGGAAACAGGAATGTTATTATGAAGAACCTGGAACAAGGATTTTTTAATTAAAATAACACTTGGTATTTAAAATTAACACAATTAATAATTAGTATTGTAATAAAAAAAAAATTCATTAAATTTATGACAGCCGCTGATTTCAAGACGTTTAGTTGGCGGTGTTGCCAGTGAAATGTGTATTAAAAAGTAAATATTTAATTTTGAAATGTTATTGTTATTCATCCTTGTTAATATTATAAATCCGAAAGTAACTCTGTTACCTATTAGTGCCTAAAATACTGAAACTATTTTGATGAAAATTGTTATAAAGGTAGAACTTGACACAAAACAAAGGCTACTACTGTTTTTAGGTAAATTCTTAGGGTGAAATAGGGAGTGATATATTGTACGGAAGTTTGTCATTATCGAACATACAACCAGAGTTAGTCAAGCATTTACTTATTCACAGTAAAAAAAAAATGTGTTATAAGAAATAAAAAAATATAAGAACTGAAATAAACAAACTTCAAGCGTTTTTGAAATTTCCAACAGTAGGAGGATGAAACAGGGGATGACAACTGTTTTACGCGGGCATAATCGCTGCAAATTGCTACTATTAATAGTCTTAAGGTAAGAACGACCTGTGAAGAAGGACCTGGAGCAACGAAGAATAGAAATTTTAATTTAAACAAAAAAAAATTAAAAGATTCTTAAAACCGATCTCAGTTTTCGAACGCCATCTATTGTGTGCTTATAAAAAAATCGCGAGATTTCTTTTCAACCTACATTTTTTTTACCACAAGTTAGCCTTTGACTACGATCCCACCTGATGGTAAGTGACGATGAAGTCTTCGATGGTAAACGCACTAACTTAGTAGAAGACTATTCACTCTTAACTTGAAAACATTTACATTGCAATCGAACGGGAACACTGACGCGGGTAGCTTATTCCAGTCCTTCGCGGTACGCGTGATAAAAGACGAAGCGAAGCGCGTCGTTCGATGACTTCATAGTAGGACGTTCTCAATTAGACCGTATTTTTATGTATGTCACTTATTATTGGATGTATCGATTTTGATAATACTTTTTACGTTCAAATGCGACTTGCTTATAATGCGTGTTTTATTCAATTGATTTTATTACATGTTACTACATTTATTTTTATTAATTGACTTCGAATGATGTCATTTTATTACTTGACGCTTTAATTTGAAGTCGTTTTTAATGACAAACCCAACACTGATTTGGTATGCTGATGGCACTGGGCACGAATGACCAAAAAGCTCGTCCATTCGTTCTAAGATGGACACGAAAGCTGCTTTTTTGCATAAACAAATTAAGTATCAAAAAAAAAAAGAATATTTTTTATGCGAATTAAAACCAGTATTTTTACATAAACAACATTCTGTTTATAGTTTATGTTTATAAACATGAATGTCACATTGATATCAGCTCAAATGCTATACTACACTATCAGCATGAAGCCTTTATTTTATAACAATTACTAGCTGACACGGCAGACGTTGTGTTGCCACATAATAAATAAATAAATAAATACCTTTGGACAACTCACACACGGCCACCTGACCCCAAACTAAGCGTTAGCTTGTGCTATGGTGATCTAACAACTGATAAAAGTACATTATATACTTTTAAATATATATTTATACCCAGACATACAGCACAAACATTCCCGCTCATCACAGAAAAGTTTGATTGGGCGAGAATCGAACCCACGACCTTCAGTGTAGCAGTCAGGTTCACCAACCACTAACCACTAGACCAACCGGCCTATCAAATGATTAATATTTACTTGTTATCCCTTATTAAAAGTCACCCTTCTACAATAGAACTTAATTATATCGAAATCTGTCTAATGGTTTCAGAGTCGACATACTAATTTAGATGGATGGATGTTTATCACTCCTGCACGCAAAATCTACTGCATGAATTTTAATGAAATTTGACACAGGGATAGATTAGGCTCTGAAATAACATATGGGCTACTTATTATCACGATACAACGCGGGCGAAGCCGCAGGCGGACCCTAGTAGAATATAAAAGGAACCGAACCGTAACAAAACGCGTGCATAGTTCCACGTTCGAAAATTCGTGATGGCCTTCGATGTTACCATTTGATTTTTCGTTCAAATTCCCTTTCACCCCATTAAATTAGTTTTTATGTATATTTACAATAACACCGCACTACCTTACATACGTACATACATACTTGTTATGAAGGTTAGAAATATTAAATGAAATATTATAATATTAATAAATAGAACTGAGGAAAGTATGACTACAATTCTATTTTAAACTTTTTGGTTCGAAGTTGTTACTATTCGTGTTGAACGTATTCAATGTACTCGTACCTACTAAAGTTTGATACGTAGATCATAACGCCAATTGCCAATTTTAATTATTTTGCAAAAATATGATAGTGAACTGATAAGAAGCAGTAAAAAGTACTATGTCTTTCAAATATAAAAAAAATATATACATTTAATGCTTTTTAAATAAATAAATATTTCAGGATAAGTCACAAACGGCCATCTGATCCCAAACTAATTTCTGCTTGTACTCGTACTATGGTGATCAGCCAACTGATAAACCATTTTCCCACTTTTAGTTTGCCACCTGCCATAAATTTTCTATCCTTTACCAGTCCGCCCTTTCGTTAAAACTCTGTAAAGGTTTTTACATAAATAAATAAACATACATATATATTTATAAATACATACTTGGATAGATATTTTTATTATACCCAGACACAGAATATACATTCCTGCTCATCACAGAAAAGTTTGCCCTGGGTGAACATTGAACCCACAACCTCTGGTTTAGTAGTCAGGTTTACTAACCACTAGACCAATAGGCGAGTTTAATACTAAACATTTTAAATGCGAGACGGGTACTCACGATCTCATTATTATACCGATATTTCGACGTCAAATCTTACCGTGACCATGACCCATGTAACTGGGTCGAAATATCGGTATAATAATAAAAAAAAATCATAGTATCCGTTTGGATTTAAAATGTTTCATATCCGCGACGATATTAGTCTAAAAAGTATACAGTTAAATACTTTACCTAAAATATCTTACATATTTCTTGTAAAAAATGTTGGCAGGCTTACGAATAACAATATTATATTGTGAAGTCATCATCATCTCAACCCATCATGGCCCACTATTGAGCACGGGTCTCTTCTCTGAATGAGAAGGTTAAGGTCTTAGTCCTTAGGCTGGCCTTGTCGGATTGGCAGACTTCACACACCTTTGAGTTTTGCAAACTTCTCATCACTCGTAACTGAGAAAACTTAACCAAGGCTGCTCAACCCCAGGCCCGCCATGATGTGGCCCGCGAAGGGATTTTAAATGACCCGCGCAAGTATGTTTTTGGAAGTTTTTAGTGGCCCGCAGTAAACTTATTATCCCTCAGTTTGGCCCGACTGCCTAAAAGGTTGAGCATCCTTATTGTACACCATATTATATCATGCTGCAACAATATGAAATAATGGAATAACTTAAATTTGACAAATAATTTGGCGAACTATATCAGTCGTTATTCTAACTGCAGCACTCGTTAATGGTTACTTAAATCTATACTTAAAACCGATTTTCCATATAAAAATCGAAAAAATCAAAGCACAGATTTTCCCGATTGATGAAAAAACTGTACTAAGTATACATTTAAGTAACCATTAACGACTCGGAGCGCGACGGCGAGATAGCCAAGATAGAACCAACACAAGTGCGTTCGTCCAGCAACAGGCGTGACTGCTTTCTTGCAATAGTTTAAGCAAGGTCGAGCCGAGCCCCCGCCATCATTAGTAAACAATCGTATGCATGGCTACGTGCTACGAAACAAATTTTACATCAGCAATCAGTATATTTAGTATATAAGGTGAGTGTTTTTCAATTTTTTCCAATTTGCGACCTTTTCACGGGACGAACAATTAAAATCTTAATCAATAGACAGACCAAAATTGGTAACACAAAAGATTATTAATAAATATATTTAAACGTAATTAATGTGAAAAATTACTTTTTTTTTAATATTTTGTCAGAGTACACGACAGTGAGTGCGAACGCGCCCACAGAGTACCCCTGGGTTACGTCCCACAGATAGAAAACCGCTTTATTTGATCTGTAGTCCTGGTAAAATCGAAAGTGATAACGATGACATGAGGTCCCAAAAACGAAGAACGTCCCAATGAGTTTATTTGATCGATCATATTGAAGACGGGTCGGCAACCTTTTCTTATATGAAGGCCATAAATGTTATGAGGATATAGTGGGAATCACATATGTCGTCGTTGTGAAAATCTTGTCTGCGCGGAACACATCGCAGTAACCTGCGGGTTTCATATGAACATCGACGCGGGCAACTTTTTCCAGTCCTTAGCCATACAGGTGGTAAAAGACTAAGGAAAACGCGTTATTTATACTTCGTCCTGCCTCGGCTAAATCGGTGATGGAAAAGGTAGGGGGAGTTAGAGCAAGTTAAAACCAAAAAAACATCTAGTATGCCTCTCCGGCAGAAGCTGAGAACCTCCATGTTAATCCTTCTAAGTAATCAGAAACCGTACGGACCCTTGTTAGCAGCGCTTGTTTATAATATCCTATAAAAAATAGAAACTTTACTAATTATAGTTGATGTTAATCGTCGATGCTTATCGTCGGTGTTCAACGTCGCATTTGGTCATATAAACATTGAATAAAATATAAATAAACGCTTTCTCCTCATACCCCGCACTATGATGACCTGAAATGCGCATGGTATAAACAATACAATTAATACCCATTTCCGGAGAACAAACGTTTATCTGTTTAATATCTGCCCAGCCAGTAAACCAAGTTAGGATATTACTAACCACACTAGTGCCGGCCCGATTCTCGTCGTTCAACAGAAGTCTTTCGATAGCAGTCTAGCTCAAGAATGAGCAACAAGCGGCCCGCGGGCCGCTTGCGGCCCTTTGAAAAAGTACATGCAGCCCGCCAAGCATTTCTAAAATAGAATTTATTTTGTCGTTTTTGTCCCATCAATATATTATTATAAAACCAATTATAATAAAATGGTAGTACTAACTAAACCGAAATATTTTTTTTTTATAGCGAGTTACTTGTCGGTGACTTCTTCGAACATGCAATACGGAAGCGATGTATGTGCTTGTTGTTTTCTTTTGGCACACAATCAATCAGACTAGTAAGCTGTTAACTAGCAATTTTTTAGCAATTAGTGTTATTCTTAGAAGGCTTGAATGCAATATTATTGTCAAAAAGGTAATATTAGAGACAGAGAACAATTATTTTCAACAGATCAGGACTGAATGTACCTCATCCATTCCTCATTCAATTTTTTAAGTAAAATCGTTTTTTCTGTTCTTTTCTTGTTTGTTTTCATCTTGCATCAAAATGTTTATATTTATTATTTTTATTTCTTAAAAATAAAATTTTCATAAATTATTAATAAGAGTTAATCTTTGTGCGGCCCGCAAATTTAAAAAAAAATTTAAATTGGCCCATTGATTAAAGGTTGCTCACCCCTGGTCTATTTAGAATTTGGTTCACATTTATGCTAACTGCGCTTCAATATAACTTCAATTCCATCACAATACAGTTGACATTTCGTTAACCGATCACTTTCGGAGCTATGTCATCTGGGTGCAGTTGAAAGCCGAATGTCAAATATGGCTACCAAATTACGCTTCAACGACAAAGTGGCTATATCGCTGCGAATTGTAAAACGAGAATCGATACAACCGCAACTCATAATTGCAAGCCACAACTGCCCCACTGTTCACCACGCTGGCCAATTGCGGATAGACTTCACCTTCAAGAACTGTATGGGGAATCAGAGGTGAGATTTCCTCACGATGTATTCACCGACGCAAGTGACAATTAACTTCTACATTCAAAACTTACTTAAACTATAACAGATATCAATTCATTATGCCGTTGACATTCTATATTCGTTTCGGATACTACTAATATAAAATGGGTGTGACAATACTAGTCGGCCTTGAGAACGTTCAGATATCGTGTTGAAACAAACTATATCGGCTGGCTTACATTAATAGTTTTAATTAATTTATTGAAAATGATAAAACTAAAATATTTTTGAATATATTTCCAGTCTAATCTAATCTTAAAGCTGCAGCCTAGACCAGCGTTTCCCAATCTTTTTCGTGCCATGCCCCACCTAGACATTTCTAAAATTGTTATGCTCCTATACATAATTTTTAACATTAAAAAATTGATTTGTTCACTCAAGAAATGTAAATGACAGGTTTTAGGAAGAAATCACTATGACACTGTTATCAAAACACAGTAAGTAAGTTTCAAAATTTGTTAGATTTGGAACCGATTTGTAGTACTGCTGTTAAATGGCCCGGAGCAGGAAGGTTAAGGTCGTGTTGAGTCAATTTTTAATTGACCCCCCCCCTTAACTATCAAATTGCCCCCTCTTTAACTTTCATATCCCCCCCCTTAACTAT
>DWJZ01000928.1:0-26812 GCA_018249125.1 Asbolis capucinus | reverse complement strand
TTCATGAAATTAAGGATGTCAGAGTATGAATTTGTGAATGATGTTGTGTGTTGTAATTTTTTTGTGTGACTGGTATGGCTGTATTTATTTGTAGTTTGTACTTTTTCTTTGATCAGTACTTAGTTAAATAACTAATTTTCAAAAATATAACGAGTAATTTAGTTGTAAAAACTTCATTAATCTTCATTTCAGTTGGTGAAAACCCTACAAAATTGTTTTATGGTTTGTTTACATCTATTCCAGATCGAAGTTGCACCAAGTATGATGTCTGTAAACTGTATGATTATTGAATCCTTGGATTGGGTCCAAAAACAAAATAAAAGAATTGTTAAGAAAAAAATATTTAATATAAATTTATATACGACAACCGATTCAATTTCACTTGGTAACTAATCACAAAGTTTATTCACAATCTCAAAATAATTAATTCTATGTTACATACTGTACAGAGTATAAATAAACAACATAATGAACAATTTATATTATTATGTAGGTACTTATTGTTAAAGTTAAAAATTATTTGCGTAGACATTGTTAGTTTTTACAAAAAGTAGTCATGACAGGCACTCCGGTAGAACATTTTAGTTGTATAATGCTTAAATTCACTGTTCATAAAGTATTGATAATTTTCACATAATTTCAGTTAATGGATGATTAAAAAATGTTAAACAAACTTGGTTTTAATGTGTAAGTACGTCGCTGCGTAAAGGTTTCTATTTCGTTTTATTCTGACTGATATTAGGTAACTGCGTTTAAGATAATGGGTAGGTGCAAAGAATATTGAAAACGCCCAATACATTTTTGATCGAAGGGTTGGACGGTCACTTTCTGACACAGATGGTAGTCCTTAACAGTATACTTCATGTGAGCGTGTTTATTTTTTTCTATTTTTTTCACCACAGACTCTATAGATTTGATGTATATTGAATAAAACCAAGGTGTAACGAAACACCTTTTGAAAATCTTTACTAATGTTATAAATACGAGTGAGTGTTTGTTTTCCTGTTACTTTTACACGCCTAAATTATTAAACAAATTTTAATGAAACTTGGTACAGTGGTAGAATACTACTGGCAAAAAAAAACACTGGCTATGTTCTTGAGTCTCATTATCGAAGCATAACACTTTGTATTTATTCAGTAGATGTCATGTTGATGCGTGAATAGGAGAAGAGAGGGGGGGTTTAAAAGGGGCTGACGGGGTTCACGAGGGGAGTGGAAGAAGGGCGCTTAAAGGGGGTTTAAGAGAGTGCAGAAGAGAGTTGGTAAAGAGAGGTGGGGGTAGACATAGTGAGAGAAGAGTGGCGTGGTCGCAACCACGCTTTTCCGCGGGAATAAGCAAGGAAACTATATGTTAGCGTGAACTTTTGCCATTAGCAATCCATTATAGTTTATCCACAGTTTTCGAAGTTATTTAATTGATAGACTGGGATTACAGAACATTTTACAGTTGGTTAATCCCAACGAAAACTTTTACACTGTACGTTACTTTACTTTAGAATACCGATTGTCCTCATGAATTTTAAAAGTTTACGAGGTTACCCTTCTCAGAATTTTGTTTAGTGTCAAATGGTCTAATAAGGTTAAATAACTAAAACTGTTTGTTTCCTCTACTATTTCATTACTCTGTAATGTTGAGTTCTGATGTAACCACCAAAATACCTGGATTTGATTCCGTAACACCTTTTGTTTTTATAATAAGTGGCATTACGTTGTTATTGTAATTACTTTAGCGAGGAAATATTGGGAATATATTACTATGGTTACTAGGGGAATACATGGTCGACAAAAAACAAAAATGGTGTACATATTTCTTTAGATTAATTCATAATTACTGTTTTTTGGATAAGGGCAAAAAATTCTGACCAGATACGCCCTTTTTGTTTTCCGTCGTTGATATCGATATTATAAATAATGTTTAAAACACGATGATATACATTTTTCATGTCTGTTAACCTGCATTTGAATCTGGTGAATAGTGCTCTTGACCTATAGCTTGGTTAAAACAGTATTATTCAAAGGATCTGAGACCCTTAGACGATTGATGACAAAGAGAAGAGAGTTAAAAATAAAACATGGACGACATACAAACTGACATTTATACTTTATGTCATTGTGTTTAAAGTATGTTGGAAATAAAAATAAATTAAAGTGGAGTGAGTCGAGTATTAGAATCTTAAGCTAACATTATTTACAATAATAATATTATGAAGCGCATTACTTTCCGTTTAATAATGTTTATACAATAATGACTATTGTACAATTTTCGAAGTACAAAGGAAAGAAAATTAAAAGATAATTCATTGATGATGGGTGAATTATCAAAGTTGTTTCCCACTTGTGATTTTACGGGCTAGCTGCATCGTGGGAAGCATGGAATTGAAAGAACCATTTCTTGGGATTGTCAAGCATTAACTTATAATATGTAAACAAAACTAACGGAACAGTTGGAATGACAGTTATATGATATGGGATTTTCTGTTTCGTGGTAGGAGATCGTTCCTTGAATTGTTGACAAATTTTGCAAATTGTATCATACTTTAATTGTTTCTGGGTTTGGGTTAAATTGGGTATTAAGTGTCCATTAT
This sequence comes from Asbolis capucinus, assembly GCA_018249125.1. Taxonomy (NCBI): domain Eukaryota; kingdom Metazoa; phylum Arthropoda; class Insecta; order Lepidoptera; family Hesperiidae; genus Asbolis; species Asbolis capucinus. The sequence continues at coordinate 24,225 of DWJZ01000928.1, read as the reverse complement.
TGAACACAGGTTTGTCCTGTTGACTGAGAAGGGCTTAGATCATATTTCACCACGGTCATCCAATTTGGTGGATGTATCCATACGTAGAAGCGGTCACAGCCCGGCGCGGCGGCGGCTTGATTTGGTTGCATGTGATCAAAAAATTTAAGCACCAGCAAGCGAGGTTGGTAGAAGGAGATGATCGCTGGTGCCAACAATTTCACGAGTGTTTCTATAAATAAATATCTCGGGACACCTCACACACGGCCATCTGACCCCAAACTAAGCGTTAGCTTGTACTATGGTGATCAGCAAACTGATAAACATACATACATGCATATATATTTTTAAATACATCCTTATATAGATATCTACACCCAAACACACAGGACAAACATTCCTGCTCATCACAGAAAAGTTTTACTTGGGTGGGAATCGAACCCTCGACCCTTGGTGTAGTAGTCAAGATCACTAAGTACTAGAACAACCGGCCTGTCTATACTTCGGAAAGTACGAAAAGCAGCGTGTTCCAGTTAGATAAAAATCGTGAAGCCATGTCAGAGGCCTTCGGAGCGGTACAAAAACTACAATTGGTTGACTACAAACCCCTCCACCAATCTGCATTGGGGCATCGTGGTGGAGTATACTGTACACCCTCTCAGTATAAGGAAAGACTGGTGCTTATAAGTGGGCCAGCAAAGGGATATCTCAAGGATACAGAGAAACACACGCTATCAAAAATGGCGCAGCTGTCCGCAGAATCAAAACACGTCCGTACAGAGTGGGAAACTGCCTTAAACTGTTATTAAAATGAAATAAACACATTTTTGATATCAATCATTACATGACCGATGAATAAATAAAACTAAAACATAAAAAATCTGACCAATTAATCTTTTATAAACAACATACATATATAGATATAATATCTACGAATAACAATTAGTCAGCTGTATATACAAAACACCGATATAATATGCACATATTATTAATAAATCACAGCTCCCGATAGAAAACAATTTCACGGCGTGAAATGGGTTTACAAACAAATAATTATAAAGCTCGGTTCACATTCTATACATGCCGCAACACAACGTATTAAAACATCTTTATGTGTTAGCCCACAGGGCGCATTGCGACGACTTTGCGCCGTTGCAACTAGCAACCATCAACAAAATTACCACACAAATTGAATATGAAACGTGTAGAATTGTTTCTGTAAAACGTTAGACCAATCCAGTTATTATCTACATGTCTTAGTATTATAAAGCTAAAAAGTTTGTTGTTACTAAAAAGTTGTTCGAACGCGGAAACTCAAAAAGTTGTGTTCCGGATTGCGAAATTATTTGTGTTTTAAATAGTCCTTTTAGCGAGAAAGGTTATATGATATATAAATTCTCGTGAAATGGCTTTATTCCTGCGGGATTACAAATTAAAATTAGTATAGCACTGAAACCATTCGATTATTTTACATGAAATTGGGCACAATTGTAGATTATACAACGGGGTTACTTTTATCCCAGGCAATTATTTTATTCCTGTGAGATCACAGGTAAAAATAAATAATGTATATGGCAGAACAACATGCGAAGGGTCAGCTAGTTAGGCTTACGGCTATTATTGGTTTAGATTTATATTAGCGCATTGGCTGATTTATTTTTGCTAATCGATAGTTACAATACGTGTGTATGTAGTAGAAAATATGATAGTTAACTTGCAACGTAATGTTTTTACGCTTTGCCGCACATAGGGCCTTTGTATTAGCGCAGCATTGTCATGATGGAGCCATAAAGGGTACATTTCCTGTACCTTGTCTCGGTGACGTGTTTGCGCTGTATCTAATATGAGATCGTGCTCTTTGTATGTGGCGGGACTCACCAGCTGTGCTAAGTCGACGACGAAGTAACGCGCCATATAGAACAAGGGTTAGAAACTTTTTCTTATATGTGGGCCACTTTTTATGTATCGTTGTCGGGAGGATCAGAGGGAACGCCAAGTTACGCCTTGTAAATTGGGGCATACGGGTCGCGGTTTGCCGAACTCTGATATGCTGCGCGATGAGACTCTGATATAAGACAATGAATGCGCAATTTAACAATACATTTTAATTATGACTTTTTATTGGAGAAATATCTGTAATTATTAGGTATTTCGTTATAAAATACATTTACATTTTTTTAATTTTAACGACGTGGCTCTTTACTACTTCCAATTAGGCGTGGCGTACCTCAAATGTGGGAACAACTTTAAATATTGTCCTGGAGTGTGGCATGCTCTTGCAACATAGTTTATACTGTTACTTTTGAATGCGACGCGGCGCGATAAAATGCAAACCGGCTGATTATTACTAATTACTTATATACTAATTTGAAATCACTTCCGCTTTGATTTGGTAAGTAACTTTTTTACGTCGTAAAGAAGGGTGTCGGCTATCACTGTCAATGCTCACTTCACTAACCGATTCAGAGTCCTGACATAGGATATCCTGGCACAAGTCTCTGTCGACATAGGGGATGGGTTCCTCGAAGGTATGCGGATGTGGGTCTAGGTTCCGCATGGGGTAGGAGTCCGCAGGATTGTGACGGTCGCCGTTCCTGTGCAAGGAACGACGGCTCCGGCATCAGGAGCATCGCGCGCGCGGAGCTCGACAGGTTCCAGCGCGCGCCTGATGTCACAACCGACACATCTCGTGTTGTGATACTGACGAATACATCATCGCTGATACTGGATACTGTGGGAGAAATATTGATTTAATAAAATTGGTTTAAAGTTGACAAAGAATACAGTTGATAGAATTGGACAATGAAATGTGATCAGGTAGTTGGTTTTGGTAAAAAACTTAAGAAATACAAAAATATTATACCACATAAAATTACATTACACAGGAAATATTTAAAATGCCCGAAACATGTCTCAATGTAACAGTAGAAGTTTGGAAGGTATGAAAAATTAATTATTTGTATATGTGAGGTTGTATTATGTTCATGCAATAGATTTTACGGATTCCAGAACGCATAATTGTATAATTTAGGACGGCGTTTGGTAGGAAGCCGTTTATCGGTGCTAACGCAGCCGGTAACCATTGTCTTTGTAAGTTAATAAAGGTTGAATTAGTGTGACCAAGATTCTTTTGACCAACTATACTAAATTACAAGCATATTTGTATGGCGTTTATTAACATTGCAGGGCATTGTGCCATTCTCATAAAGTACGAGTTGTTTATCTTAAGCGAGTAAGTTTTTCATATATTACGTGACTTGAAGACTAAAATTTAGTTACGGCGTACTGTCAGCATCGAGGAGCGGCCTAGTGATTTATGTCGGTACAGTAAATACAATAAAATAAAACATCCATAATTTAATGTCTCGAACTGTAGAAAGAGATTCATGCATTGGTGGAAATATGGAATCCATGTGCCAACCACGCATCATAGCATAAATCAGTTATCTGGGGAACAGAGATGCAAGACAATGTAAATTTTGAGGGGTGACATTCAGAAAGGATCGACAGAGGTGCAGAAGTGAGGTTAGGTGGTAAAATTCACACATACCTCCGCTGACTTGAGACTAACTGTTGAGGATTCTAACGCTTATTTTGTGACTAGAATCTTAGAAAACTAATTTGAAGTTAAAAGAGTTCAAGGCACTTGGAAAATAGGAAATTGGTGGATAGCCGGAGATGCTATATGTAAGTTTGTTCGCAGGAGTTTTGCCTGATGGCCTGTAGTTCACTCGACGAGTAATACCGTCGGGTTGTGCGCCACTGAAAAACAACCAATTTACACTAACTTAAATTAAATTAAACTAAAAAAAGAAAATTGAACACAATTCCTACTGCACTTAATAAAAAAAGTAACAGTAAATAAACCATTTAAAATTCAACTATTTCTAATCTAAAATTGTTAGTTTAATCGATTAACACAAATTGAGTTAACTAATTAGTTAAACTATGAACAAAAATGTATGAAAACGGCTGAGCTTTACCAAAAATTTCAAATTTCCTGTTACCACTTATATTAATTTAGTAAATTTCGATTAATACTTTAAATTTGATTCTAAGTAAAGATTAATGTTGATTGAAGCGAAATTAATCTCAAATTGTCTGTTTGATGAACACAAAGTTTAATAATAAACATCAAAGTTTACTAATAAATGTGCTCATAAACTAAAATAATATGATTAGACAACATTATTTGATTTCAGGTTCTGTTCAAATTCAACTTACCTGCGATTGTTTGAATCTAAGTTGTGGTTGATACTTCCGTCGAAGTTTTCGAGGGCAGCAAACACATATGATCCTTAGAAAAGCCCTGTAACAAGCAAACAAAATAGTATTGTTACTGGTTTACATTAATATTAATCTTTGAGTTGCAAGATTGCTTTAAATACAAATAAATATCTTTGAACAAGTCACACATGCTCATCTGACCTCAAACTAAGCTTTACGCTTATACTATGGCGATCAGGTAATTGATAAACATACGTATACTTTTAAATACATACTTATATAGATATTTACACATACACAGAACAAATATTCCTGTTCATCACAGAAAAGTCTGACCTGGGTGGGAATCGAACTCACGATCTTCGGTGTAGTAGTCAGGTTCACTAACCACTCGACTAACCGTCCTGTCTTTCGTCGCGGGCAGCCCCTGAAGAAGCTTTGGACAGATCCGAAACCAGTCTAGTGAATTCGTGTGTAAATGGCTTACCAATTCGATTAAATTTGTATTATTACTGTTAATTTATCGTGAGGTTTGCCTGGCTCAGGCTACGTCGGAACCCTTCGGACATTAAAGCTTCTCACAATTAGTTGGACCATTAACCCTTCCACTAATCCCCATTGTAGCAGCGTGGTGGAGTATGCTCTAGGCCTCCTCAACAGGAGACCCATGTTTAGCAGTGGGCTATTATTGGGTTGAGGTCAAGAAACTAGATACCTTCTGATATTAGATACCTTATATTCTTGGTGTAATAAAACCGTTTCAATAACACTAAAATGTTAATCAAGTTCAACAGTATTTGTTACAAAAGTTCGTTATGAAGTCGTCATTCATATTGCTCTCCGCAGGAACTACGACGGTTAGAAATTCAATATCTCTTTTAGATGGTATATATTTGAAACGCACACTCTTAAAAATTAGAAGCCTTATTGTTTTAGAAACTTGAAAAGGTTTGAAAATTAGAATTATTGACGTACCAACTATGAATAATTGTTTTAGTTCCATTAGTAAAGTTCACGACGACGTATGAGCGGCAGGATTTCAATAAGCGAAGTGTCCAAAGAAATATTCGAAAATACATATGTACGTATAAATAGAATGGTTGGTAGCCAAGTGGTGTGCGTTGGTCCAAATAGGCCAACCAAGTCAAGTCAAGTGAGTGCGATCGGGTAATGAATGAGTAGGTGCTAGTAGCGAAAATAAGGCATTTCTATGTTAAAAGCTAGGTGCCGGTCGTTAAACCGCGCCGAATGCCGGCACCCAATCCATTTAATAATAATTAACAGCAACGTGGCTTTAGAACTCCTCAGTTATGAGTAGAACCCCGTGATCGACTTTGTCCACTAATTTATAAGAGCTATTAATTGTATAGATTATGTATTCTGAACTTTAGTGAAGTTTCTTCAGTATAACGTTAATGAACGATTTGGCGTAAATCTGTTAGATGTGATTTTCGTGTCAATTAGCCTGCCGATAATCAAAGCACAATGGTGTTGTATTTAAACCAAGCTCGGAGGTTAATTTACTATGCCGGCTGCGAGATAATTAAACGCGCTAAACAGAGGGAAGAGGGAAGAGAAGCAATCAAGTCAGCGATCGAACATTCGTTGAAATACTTCAGTTGATTGTCTCATCACTCCGGAAATATTAATGTTGGATAGATTAAGAATCGAGTTGAAATGACTCGCTGACTGTGGAAGGCGGTAATGTGATTTCTCTTTTAGGCAGTATAAAGTTTGTTTGATTACTTTAATTTGAAAAAACTTGCATTTATTATTTATTTAGGTTATTGTTTATCAAAATATTTCGAGATTTCTGTTCGAGAGTTCGAGATTTTTTGTTCTGAAATAACTGGTGGTTTTAACAGATTAAGTTTTAAAACGTACTTTTTTTAACATTGATTTTTATTTTAAGTGTAATAAAATTAACAAAGTACCAGAAGAAATGCTTGCATTAATCTCATCGAACGCAAACGAACTCTATCCGCAGTTGATTTCAGGCTCGTTGGAGCGAAGTTTAAGAAATGAAACGAAACGAAATAATTGGGTTACTTGAAAAATTGTATAAAAATCAGGACACCACCTTAAGAAGTACCTGCTGATTATTTGAATCAATGCATATTAGTAAATTAAATCGGTCTGGTTTGACATTTGATTTATTTCAAGTATTAATATAACTCCTCCATCAAACCACATTGGATCAGCGTGGTGGGGCATGCTCTATATAACTACGTTGTGTGCACTCAACTACATAATCTACTAGACCTTGCTTGAAAGAACTGTTTCTGGCTGAACATTAGCCCAGTCAACTTTTTATATATTTATACCCGTTAAATACCATAATTATAATTGTAACGATATATTTCCTATATTTCGCTATAGTAATAAATGTTATTAATAATGTTCGCTCTAGTAATTAATCACGTGCCAATTTTTATGCACTGTATCGATAACAGATTCATGACAGTGCAATTTTACTCGGTCAATAAAATAAATCATTGTTGTTTATTTTGGGGCTTCTTTGGGCCTCTTAGTTCCACACTTTGACTGTATATTTGTGACTGTAGCATGAAACGGGCGTTACATGAGGCGTCTTGTACGTAGGTGCGTCGTTGATATCATGTACGCCAAACACGTACATTGGAGGAAAACATGATAAAATTCACCGAAGATACGGGTGAGTGTACCCGATCACCGGAAGCTATCAATCAACCCGGAGGTTTCCGACAAGTCTTAATGATTGTTATCTTAATGATAACGGAGCTCCACTGCTTTACGTGTCATCTAGGGCACGAAAATATTCATTAATTTTCATAGTTGGCAGGTTGGCAGAAAGTAAATTATTTGGAGGAAGTTGCATGCTTGATTGGTTCAGAGTATTAAAAGTACAGGGTCGCTATTCGTTCTGTCATAAGGTTTACTAAAAAGGACGGCACCTTCAGTAACGAAAAATTTGATTAATAAGATTATTTTTTAAATTCTATAAATTTGTGCTTGACTACTATCGCACCTGATGGTAAGTGGCGATGTGGCCTTCACTCTTGACTTGGAGACACTTAAATTGTAATCGAGTAGAAACACTGACGCTGAATGGGGAAATGGAATGGGGGAATTAAATCGTGTAATACTGAGCACACTCTCCAAAATGTATCTTGTAGAATACCGAGAGGCTAGCAACTCTGCGCTTGTACTCGACACTATGGAGTTTGGTCTGAACTAATTTTACATCACCAATTAGCCTCTTTGCACACTTCTCCATTGAATCCAATGCTAATATATGGCGTTTGGCAGCACCAGCCCATTTATGGCAGCAGTTCTCCACACAAGATCAAACAAAAGTTGTTACGGTGTGAAGTACTGTCGCATCTTTGCTAGCTTTCTAGCTGCTGCTTTAGCCTTGGATTCAATGAACCACCTAAAGTTAAGGTTCGAGGATACCTCTACACCGAGCACCTGAAGGCGGTCGATGTATTCCAAGGATACATTCTGGAAAGTAGGAGTCGAGCTGAAAGGGCTACTTTTAGCGGTGAATTCACACATCTGTATTTTAGTGGCATTAAATCTCACAAGATTGGCATTGCCCCAATCGGACACTGCCTGAAGTGTGAGATTCGTACGCTCCACCATGGAATCTCTTTCGAATTGTATTTCATTTCTATTGGCTCGCGCAGTCGACGAGTTTCTCTCTACCATTGTACTGTCGTCTACATACCCATAGATTCCGGGCATGAGCAGATCGTTCATGTGCAGCAGGAACAAACCGATTTCGGCGAAATCCGTACTGTCGGTCACTAAAGATCATTAAGTTCTAGGTATGCGATGAGCCACGAATTCTGTATACGCTCCATAATCTTGCACAGTACGGAGGTAACCGAAATTGGGCGGTAGTTATTGGGGTCAGCACGGCTACCTTTTTTAGGCACAGGCTGCACATTAGCAAGCTTCCAGGATTTGGGCACTATCCCAGTCTTGAATGAGAGGCGCAACAGACGTGTCAAAGTCAAATTTAAAATTCCTGCTTCTCTTCACACAAGTAAAAGTTTTTATGAGGACCCTTAACGTTTTTAAAATATTGAGTGATCTATGTTTATCGGGGAAAATGTAAGATATTAATGGTAAAGACCGTATTACATCGGCCCAGTAGTTTTGGAGACGATTCGGTTCAAACAATCAAATCTTTCCATTTTTGAATAAAATATTATTGGTATGAATTGCCTATAACACTATATTAAGAGAAATAAGGGCAAAATGAATTTAATTAACAAAGAAGATTTATGTATCTTTTCTTTTATTCTGTTGGTCGTCATTTTCATTAATATTCGAATTTAATATTATTTCAACTTATTAGGAATATTTTAGCACCTTAAAAACCGTAATATTGATTAAAAAAGATGGTAAGAATTACTTGCAACATTATCGTACAAAAAACATAAGTAACATGAAATATTATATAGGTACAATATCTACGTAAAAAAATAGCTTTCATGAAATATTATGATTTATTGAATACTTGTCGCATACGACTGTACATACGTCATGGTCGTGTTATTTGGTTTTACTGGAAAGTCCCGCCTTTAGATGTTACACATAAAAAAGAAAAAGTTTAATCATAAATAATGCATCTCTATTCAAACCTGCATGATCTATTTTGTATTCCGCAAACACTTAAACCAGATCATATTACATTCATCCGCAAACAGGCCTCGATGTATGGAAATTGCATAGAGACGGACACGCAGTTCATTTGGTGTTTATTGGCCATTATAACCTGCAATTAATCTTAACTGCAGTTGCTTAACGGCTACGACATCGGTCGGGTAGATAGGAAAATATACCTAAATTTTTCGTTATCATAATGCTGAACCATATAAGGATTTTTGCAGATAAGTCTTAGCAAAACTGTTCAACTGATGGCAATGATGATCAAGCAAAGCGTCAATTAGGGATATTGCCTAATCGGATACAAGGAAGCATTTATGCATCGGGCCAGTTGATTTCTTTCAACCTTGAGCAGTCAAGGTCAAAATGAAATAATCAAAACTACAGGTATCATTAACATGTTGTTGGTTAGAAGAGAGAAAGAAAGTCAACTAGTAGGTAGGTGAAACATTCTCACAGGTGGGGTGTACAAAGAACGGACGCAGTACATTGTTGAAGTAGCCGAAGCTAATAATAATCCCAAGAGACCACAAAAAAATAGCTTAATTCTTCAGGACATGTGACAGAAGAAGAATGGAATGGAGTATGATTCAAAGATGTGTTAAAAGAAGAAAGGAACTGATGACAGAGTTATCTGTTTATGTCAGGATTAAATGTATTCCTATCAGCAGTTCATTAGTATGTAAGATTGTTGTGATAGAATCAATCTGAAACAGCTTTACTTTTTGCTTGGAACAAATTTCTTTCCAACCGAATTAACAGGCTAAGATTGTATCACGCTAAACAATTTGAATTTCTAACTTGTGTAATTATTTCAATTGGTCCTTTGTTCGTCTACAAACAGAACTGATTAAACGAGAAATTCTTGAGTTAAATAGAAAATTTATCAGATAAATTTTACGGTTATGATAAAGACCAAACTGAAGTTGAGTCCGAGGAAATTAATATTTGACGATCTTGTAACGTTAAGTTTTGCATAGGCAGATTATTTTACCATGATTACCATACCACCTGATGGTAAGTGACCATGAAGTCTTTGAGGGTAACGTGCACAAGTCTACCTCACTAAATATATATATTTAATTAATATACATAAATTCGGTCACGATTGGAAAATAATGTTAACAATACAAACTTGTAATATTTGTATGTCATTATTTCTTTTCGAATCGTTGCCGAGACATAGATAGATCTGGGTTCGATTCCGAGCTTAGGCAGATATATAAATGACAGTCATTTATTTTATAGACATTGCAAAAACTCTTTAGAACATTTATTTATTTATACTTTATTGACTTATACATAATGTATAATCAAAAGGCGGACTTAATGCTAAAAGTATTCTCTGCCAGCATTCTTAACATTCAATACTCCCGAATTTATTTTGTTGTACCCAATGGTACCCACACAATCGTGGTATCAAAAATTATTTAACTCATTTAAATTAAAATATCAAAAACAGTTTGGTCATTCATGGCTCTTAGTATTAGACATTGAATCAGTTACTTTAAAAGTAATAACTGTAAAATATTTCTATCGGTAAGAATCATTTACGAACTAAAATCAAAAAGGTTGCCAAATCCGTTCGGCTGTTTCACGGCTTCTACTTACCATCAAAAACTTCAATATTTTTTGATTTATGAGTTATTGATGTAACATATATATTACCATTCTTTTTCAGTGATATATTCTCACACACTCATACGACTCAATTAGGAGTCTCATTGTGTTTATAGCCAACACATGCGTCTAATACGTTATGGGATCCGAGAAAGATATTGCTCTGTCACACAAATATTATCCCAAGAACCTAACTAGACCTGCCTGTGAGGTCTGGCTTCATGGCTTTAACCTTCTATAGGTTAGGTTAGATGTTTGATGCCTACTACTGAGCACGGGGCACTTCTCATAATTAAGAAGGATAGAGCATATTCCATCATATAGCTCCAATACGGATTGGTGGAAGGATTAATTTTGCACCGCCCGAAGGCCTCCGACGTGGCAAATTATTGGTATTTAAATAATAAACCGAGACCAACGTCTTTACGTGCCCTCCAAAGCACGGAAGCACTTAAGAAATTCTTTTCACTAGCGGTCACCCATTCTCTTTCCGACCGCGCCCGCTGTTGCCTAACTTTTTCGATCATGTCTCTTCATCTTATTTGATCTAATTTCCTTCAACCTTAATAGCGATGCTACAAACTCCAGAACACATGTAATGTACAGTTACCTTCGAAATAAATTGATGAAAACGTTATTCAGAAGGAAAAGGGAGCTGATCCAAGAACGCCGAGGTTGAAGGCAGTTATCACTGAGTCATGTTCGCTAAATTAGGTTGGTTGGATCAATTGAAAGCAATGAATAGAAAAGCTTCACTATGATAGCAATAAGGCTGCCCTATCACATTGAACACAAGAAAGTTGATTGAAATTGAGGATCAGTTGCTCTGAAAAGGATACTGATAGAGCTGTGATATCAAATATTATTTAAAGAAAAGAACGGAACTGACTTAACAATATTATTACTTTTATTCTTGTAGCCTATATAAATATTGTCGATATTGCGATATTATAGCGTTGCAAAAGCAGAAAATAATGGTAATATTATGTATATAGTAAAGCGCATTAACTTAGTAGAAGCCTTTTCACTCTTGACTTGAAGACATTTAATTTGTAATCAGACGGGAACACCGACGCGGGCAGCTTATTCCAGTTCTTCGATAAAACAAGTAATGTAATTAATAACCAAAAACCAGACTGCGACAGCCAACTACTAAATAATTGGTACGGTTTTGCCTTTGATATTGTTTGTGACTATGGGCGGTGATTATAATGTAGTATTATGTGAAACGTCTGTTCGTTTGCTTGTTCATCACAGCAACTTATAACAGTTCCACTACCAGGCTTTGGTCACACAGTGAGAGGTTCAGGCCATAGTCCAACCACGTTGGCCAATTGCGGATTGATTCACCTCACACACCTTCCAGAACAAGAGGAAATCTCTGAAGTTCCTCACGATGTTTTCCTTCGCCGGCGCAAGTGAAAATAACCTAAAGGTAATATGTATGTATAAAAAGGTTGTGTTATAATTGCGCGTCCTTAAATATATTATGTCCTATTTATTTACGTCAGTGGTTTGAGGGAGCAACGCAGTGATATAACTATATGCAGTATTCGGAAATACTGTAAGCTCCATAAAGGAGATTGCTTCTGCGTGCCATAACGACTTCCGCATCTAAACGAAAACTGACGTTTCGTACGAAACATACGATAGAACTCTAGAACATGGAATATAACTCCGGTAATATTTAACTGTGTTACTAGTACATGTTTGTTTCACTCAGGGCAACTTATACACCTAAAGACTGTTTCTCTAAGCAAAGTATATTTTGGTGTAAGTTTCAGGCAAACACCGATTTTATTTCTATTGACTATTTTTTATTATTATTTATTCTATTGACTAATTTTATCCGGCGACTGCATCCGGGTTGTTACAACCTCGCACTTCGTCACCGCTCTCTCAGTAAATACTATACCTAGTGCATCGATATAAAGTTGCATACTAATATCTCCTATAATGAAGATCTTCCATACAAACTTTTATCCTCTATTTCAACACCATCAAACTTTATTTTTCCTCAAGCTCTATTCGATTTCTGCACTAATTTTCATCAAAATCGGTTCATTTGTTTGACAGAAAGACATACAGACCGACAGGCAGACAAAGATACTTTCGCATTTATTTTATTGGTACGCAAGTAATAATAAAGTCCCTATAACAATTGTAAATTTAATATGTTTTTAAAGTCACTTTATTAAATTAATATGGATATAGTCGCTTTTAAAAAGATATTTCTTTGATAATACCTAAAGTCTCGGTAGACAATACTTATCCGTCATCGACTTTATAAAAATAACACAAACTTACACTATGTACTCTAGTGCAGGCTGTGAGCTATTGGTTCCCAAGACGAAATAAGTGGATTTCATTTAACTCCAATAAAGAAATTTGCTTAGTTGACGCTTCGCTTATCTCTAACACCGCTGTCTCCCAGTTAACCCTGCCCTGTTAATTTTGCCGCGAAGTTGTTTCAAACTACTTTGTTTCAGTTTGACACGTATTGGGAGGTGAAACTTGTATCGCAGTCCCGAGGATTCCTGACCTGACTTCAAATGTTATAAGAAATATTAGTTTAGGCTTGTAAATGAGTTTTTACTATAGGACCTGTAAAAAGTTCGATGTTTATTGTCTTTATTTTTACTTTTGCGATTATATTTTATGTTTATATATAGTCTATAAAAATGTGTTTTATTACTACTTGGTTACTTTTTACAAGTTTATTTTGACTTGCAGTGTATGTTTGTATATTAGTATGTTAGTATATTTGTTTATTACGGGTCAAATCTTGCAAGCTTAATTCGACCCACTTCTCTTACACTACGGTGCGGAAATTTTGCATAAAGTTTTCATCCTGATGACAATGTATTTTTATGACAAGCTGATACTAAGTTCAGGATTGACTCCAGACCAGGGAACTCCTCAATGGTTAACAATACAGTTATGATATATTGCGTGTTTCTTTCATTATGCATCGATAAGTAAAGCTTGTATTTTTAAATATTTTTAATAAACCTTATCAGAAATTTAATAAACCTTTGCGAACGTTTGTGAGGATGGACAGATGGATGTTTGTTCCTCTTTCACGCAAAAACTACTGAAGAGATCAGAATGAAATTTGCCACAATGATAGCTCTTAGTCTGAAATAACAAATAGGGTACTTTTTACGAACTTAACGCTCGAGTAAAGCCGTGAGCGAAAACTAGTGTTATAAATTATAGTATTATCTCTACTAATATTATAAATGCGTTAATAGTTCTGTCTGCCTGTATATCTATTACGCTTTCACGCTTAAACCGCTGAACCAATTTAGATGAAGTTTGGTACAGAGATAGAGTTGACCCTATGGAGGACAATATGCTACTTTTTATTGCGAAAAATGGGGAAGAAGAGGTTAAAGGATTTGTATGGAAATTCGTCATTATTAAAGATATAACAGCGAAACTTTATAGTTAGACACTTTATGAAAAACGAAAGGACATGGGCTAGTTTTATCGCGAAAAAAAGGTAGGTGTTGATAGAGAGGGCGAATGTTTGTATGGAAATTCGTCATTTGTAACGATAGGACTGCAAAACTTTGTATTAAGACACATAATAGGAAATGAAAGGCCATAGGCTACTTTTCATCGCGAAAAAAGGGGCTGAAGGGGTTAGAAGAGGGGATGAACGTTTGTATAGAAGATCATCATCATTGTTTACAGACAGACACGATAAACTTATAACACCACTTCTTCGTCGGGGGTTACAAATGCTATGGCGCGCATGCGAGTACGGCGCGGCGCGGCGTTCATTCCCAGCGTCATTATTATTATATATACTAAAATATAATATATAAATATAATAAAATGATGAATCGACAGGCGTTCGGGCACTAAAGCGGGGAGGCGCGCGGATGCCGGTGCGCGCGGATGGCAGGGCGCGTGGTAAGAAAGCGCAGGCATTTTGACCACCAACCACCACCATTGTTACATTTTTTTTGCTAAATAAATGATGCCACCTGCTACATTTTTTTGCTAAATAAATTAATAATATTGAGCTTTATTAGTGATTATTTATAACTATTTTTATACTTCATCTTACGAAATAAGATGAACCTAGGTTTCTAGGTAATTTTAATTGCAATGATAACAAGCTAAAATTCAGTAGGATGATAATTTGCATTAAATTTGCATCGAGTTGCGCGAGAGGGCGACCTCGACGGCTGCAACAACAGTTTGCTGCAAACGTCGGAATCTTAAATCAAATTACATCTCACGGAAATGCTTGTTAAGGATACATAAGCGTGGAACGCGGTTGAAATTTTCAGAGTACTTATTAATAATACTAATATTATAAATGCGAAATGGTTGGATGGACGGTTAGATACTCCTTCACGTAAAAACTACTGAATCAATTTGGATGAAATTTAGCACAGGGATAGATGATAGTCTGGAACAATACATAGGCTACGTTTTATCAACTACTTACAACCGATTTTTACGACACTTGGTACAGAGATAAAATTTGAGGAAACATTTTAGGCAACTTTTTTTGGCCAAAATGGCTTTAATGGATTGAACTGGCGGCAGAAAACTGCACAATTTTTTTATCTCCTAATATCGCCTACGTAAGGTGCAGGGGTCTTTTGCGGGGCTCGGTGTAATATATAAAGATGTAAGGTATAAAGTGCCAAAGTTCATTCTTAACCTACCTTATGAAATATTTAACAAATAAATTAAATATCGGCTTTTAGAGCTAGAGGTATTAACAGTGTCAATTCATGTTTCTGAATGAATAGTTACAGAGATTCGCCGGAACAAATAGAAAGGGAAAAATCATATTAATATTATTTCCAATAAATTAGTGCCTGACCGTGATCTTGTCTGATGGTAAGCAGCCATGCGGTCTTAGATGGAAAAACGCACTAATATAGTATACGCCTATTCACTCTTGACTTGAAGACACATTGTAATCGAAAGTACACCGACGTGGGCAACTTATTCCAGTCCTCCGCAGTACGTATGAGGAAGGAAAGCGCGATGTTCGTACTGGTGGAGTGTCGACGACAAAGGGATGGATACCCGCCGTGCGCCGGCTCGTTCGATGATTTTTGTACATGTGCAGTGAATATACGAATTTAGTCAAAGGCAATCTTAATATTACAAACAGACACTTCAATTTTATTTATTTGTATGTATAAAAGATTAGCAACTACAATAACAGGTCACATTTATTAACAATACGGGTGGCGCTGATTAAAACAAAACAGAGATTATTTGGAGTGAACGCTAATACTAATGGAGCGTCCTCCGTTCGTATAATATTCAGTGCAGATTCTCAACAGACTTGAGGAAATTTTGTATGTTGAACAAGAACTCCAGCTCGATCTGTGTAAGTTAGTCCATTACTGAGTAACCTGGAAGTACGTTCCGGTCCGGTTGCTTGTGATTGTGATTGAAAATAAAGCAACAGCAGTCGCAGTCGATAGGAGAATGTGTGATGTGGCAAAAATTTCATGAGCGCTGAGGGCATGTGAAGCCGTCGGTCGCGGTTTTTATAGTTTGTCAGCAATCGTTAAGCCAAATTGGAGGCCTTAGGCCAGCATGAAAACTTCCGATATTTGGTTTGGGCACTAAATCCGCGTTGAAGCTCCGTGGTGGGGTATACTCTAGGTTTTCTAAGTATGAGGAGAGAACTATGCTCAGTAGTAGGCTATTAATGGGTTGAAGCTGTTACTACGTGATATGACCTGGCATACCGAGCTTAGATCAGCCGCCGAGTTAAATATAAGTAAATCAAAAGTGAGGTTGCTTAAAGTAAATGTTGAGTAAAAGATAATAAGACAAGCACAAGCTTTCAAGTACAAAAAATATAAAAAATTCACCACCAAATTTTATTTACATGTTTTTGCGTGAAGGTATAACAAATATACATCTATCCATTCTCACAAACTTCACCATTGATACTATTAGTAGGATTGTAAGAGTGTCGCACCATCTCATGCAAAAAATGTTGTGTTATATAGTACGTCCATATTGTAAAAAGCTCGGGCATATTTACGTTCGAGTAAATTTGTTTTTATATTTTTCATAACTTCTACGAAATGAGCTTTGAGCTCGTAGTAGCTGGTGATAAGTAATTTTGATTAAATAAAAAATGTTATGAATACTAATGAAAACAATTCCTTTGACGGTAATTTGGGAAGCTATATTTTGTGAGATATTTTACGAAAATAGCCGACGAATGAGTAGACGTGGTATGGAAAAATGTTTATCGTCGTCTAAGCTATGTAATGTGGTTTAGCGGGAACCGTGACCAAAGTTTTACGTGCCCTCCAACGCACGGAAGCGCTTCAGATTTTTCCTCCACTTGTGATCGAATCTATTTACCAAGAGCAACCTATGTTGTTTAATGCTACCGTTCACTTGAAATCCAAATAAACTACTTGGCTGTCCAATTCTTAGCTAAAGTTTATTAAGCGATTTCTTAGCTAAAGTTTATTAAGTTGATAAGGATTAATTAATTAAAGAATTAATTAATTAATGTATTTAATTCATAACTATACATACATAATTATGATTGCGATTGAGCCAAAGATAACACGGATTGTTGACTTGGTTTAGCCGAGACTCCATCAAATTTGCTATCAATCAAACCCGTGTCGGTTTCAAAAGGCTTCATATTATAATGTATATGATTACGTCAGAAAATCTTGATCCGGACCTGTACTTTTACAATCCACATATATTTTGTGCTGTGGCTGAAGGAGTTCTAGAATCTATAAGATAATTTGATATGAACGAACATTAAATTTTTACAAGCTTTTATATAACTTGCAGTCTATGTTTGTATATTTGTTTGTAATGGGTCAAATCTTGCAAGCTTAATGCTTAAAATTTTCATCCTGATGACAATGTATTTTTATGACAAGCATATTCTGATACTACGCTCAGGATTGGTTTCATACAGAAACCTCCTCAACGTTAATAACGTTATGAAATTTTGTGTGTTTCTTTATATTATGAATCTATAATTAAAGGTTGTATTTTTAAATATTTTTAATAAACCTTGTTCTTCTCATATTATTATTAATAGAGTTCATTGTTTAGTTTTGAAATTTATTTTAATTTTACGATTTTAAACTCGACTCATCGTGGACAGCGTTATAATGCTATGTTACGGGTACTCACGATATACAGTACATATGTCGTATGTCAGCCTGTGCCATGATCCATGCTTAATCATATTAGTTTAATTGGTCTATCCTTTCTAATTAACTGATAATAAATAAATAAACGACCTTTCATACTAATCAAAGCTAAGATGTTATTAATTTAGAGTATGAGAACTACATAGTCCTATTATTTGTTATATCGAAATTTATATATGTGTTACTGTTTACAAGTTGAATATAAAATAAATAACTAAATAATAAATAAATTTATACGTACATTTGTTTTATTTATACGTTTCATTTAAACTCGTATACAAATTTCGCAATTGGGACAGCGTGGTGGATAATCCTGTAGACCTCCCCTGGAACTCCTGTATTTCGTATTAAATGTATAATGTTGGAATCAAAATTTATTAATGTAATTCTGGATTTAAAAATCCAGAACCAATCCCAGGCCGATTCCTAACGTCTCGGTAGACAATTCCTATTCTACTTATCATCGTCTTTGCTAAAAATATATAGGTATATCCAGCCTAAATCACGAGCCGGTTGGTCTAGTGGTTAGTGAACCTGACTGCTGCACTGAAGGTCGATGGTTCGATTCCCACCCAGCTCAGACTTTTCTGTGACGAGCAGGATTATTTGTTCTGGGTGTTTAAGTTTCCTGAACAACATAGTACAAACTAACGCTTGGGGTCAGATGGATGTGTGTGAGTTCTTCAAAGATATTTATTTATATTTGCATAAATTAATACGCTAGTGCTCGCTAAAATACTAGCCGAAAAAAAACTCGTGATATTCTTTAAAAATAATATAGATAAAAGAGTCGTCTTGCTCAAGTTATGAATAGGTTATAATTAAAACGTACACAAAAAGTGAGAATTTTGAAGATAATTGCTCAGCCACAAGGAGTTTTAGAGATATCGTGTTGAAAAAATCTTTTATAGAACTTTCCCAGGGAGTGGAACTTTATCTAGATAATGATGAAGTCGCTGAGCGGTTCCAGCGAGGGAAGAGGCGTAGTCAACATGGCGTAATATTTTGTAAGTTGTATTTCAAAAATTCGTTATTAAGCAGCTCATGTCAAGAGGTTTTGACTTCACGGCATCAACCTATTGATGAGCGACTACTGAGCACGGGTCTCTAGCATAGGCCTAGAGCATATTCCACCACGCTGCTCCAATGCAGATTGGTGGAGGAGTTATTGGCCAACCTAAGCCTCGGATGTTTTTATGTCGCCTTAAGTCCTCCGATATGGCCTCACGATCGATCGAACGATAACCGACACCGATACAAACGATAACCGTTTAACGTACCCTCTAAAGCACGGAAGTGCTCATGAAATTTTTACCACTAGCGGTCACCCATCCAGCTACCGCCCGCAGTTGCTTAACTATTTCGATCGGTTACATAACAAGCCGCGGGCTATAAACGCTTCAAATAAATGTGTACTGGGTCCCAACTCCCAGGCTCCCAGTCGGATTATGAGTTTTGCGGCTGACTCAATCAAGACGGTGGTAGCGAGCATCTCGGAATGATATTATGTGATGTATCAAGTATTGCTGGACAATATCTAAGTATTATTTAAACGAATAAAATTCTGTGAAAAATGTAAAACAATTTCACTTATCGAAGTTAATGTAATATCCAGAGTGGCCTCTCGTTGCACATTACGGCCACGGTTCATTAAAACAGTACGGGTCATTGGCATGAAATTACTACTTTTTACATTGTTGCTTTAAATACTATTTTTATGGGAGAGAAATAGAGAGAAATAAAAAATGTTTGCCTTAAATATTTTCAGTACTGCGTTAAAATGGCGTATGTTTTATGTACCCTCTAAAGCACGATTTTTTTTCCTTCACTGAGGAGACTGCCTCTCCCCTTCCTTGCAGTCAACACCATATTTAATACTTTACGACTAGAAATTGCCGTCGCTTCGCTTCGGCCGAAGATTGGATGAAAAAAACTGAAAGAGATATCGTGTTGAAAAATCTTTTAAAGAACTTTCCCAAGGCGTGGATGGAGTTTCTTGTCGCCATATAAAGTACACACTTTTTATTATCAGTATAGATAATGAAGAACTTTCATATAATCTTATATACTTTCATATATCGATTCAGTAGTTTGCGTGAAAAGACTGAAAGACAGAGTTCCTTTCGTATTTATAATATAAGGAAGGACAGTGGCTCACAGTTTTTAACCGACTTCAAAAAAAGGAGGAGGTTTCTCAATTCGACCGTATATTTATATTTGTATGTGTGTTCGCGGATTATTTCGTCGTTTTTGAACCGATTTTAATACTTCTTTTTTATTGGAAAGGAGATAAATCAAGGGTGGTTCCATGATAAGGAAACCAGGATCTGATGATGGCATCCTAGAGAAATTGAGGGGAGCTTTCAAAAAATGTAGGGGCGACTAGTGCGTTTGTTTAGAAGGTAATACTTGTCCGGTAGTTTCATGTCGCTTCGAGCCACATCTGGGGACTGGTTTTTGAGTTATTAGCTTTTTTCTGTTTTTCTTAATATTCGTTCATAACTTTTTTTTTGGATGATTCTTTTTTTATTCAAAAGCTACTTGCCGCTTACTTCCATGTAATTTTTAGTGACATCTAATGGACAGTTTTTGAGTTAGCTTTAATAATGCGTATTTAACTGGTTGCTACTACGTTGATAATGAACGTTTCGTTGTTTTACTTGTCAGAGCCATTTGAAGTTGGTTTTTTTAAAGATAAAAATGATTATAGGTCAAACTTCCACCTCCAACCTCACTACTGTAGTCGTTATTGTCGTTTTTTAATTCAATATTTACTGCGGCACTCAGAATATTTAATGATTACTTAAATAGCTCTTTATTACAGATTTTGGTTAGAGATTTTGTACCAACCACGAACGTATTTATTGTAACTTAACAGCACCTTATCCATGGATAGTAAGTTTGTATGAATTTCAGTCCGAACCAGTCCCTGCTATATCAGTAGTTAAAGTGGGCTTGTTCGACATGGCCTCACCGTTCTATCGGATGAAGCTCATTGACCTCAATCCCTTGCCCATATCGGAGTGAGGAAGCTGGCTGAGTACCGTTAGGAAGGTGATGAATGCAATACTGATCAATGTAACATAGTCGTTTTCTCATATCTTGTAAAAAAAAACTCGGTCAAAATAAAGACTTAAAGATTCCATCACACTTCTACAATCTTCCGGATGAACTTTAAGATGAATCTTCAAACAGTTCTGCGGTACCATATGTATACATACCTACTATATTTATTGATGTTAAAATATTCGGTATATTTTAAAAATGATCAAGAAGGTTTTATTACAAGTTTTATGAAAAGTGCAACAGCAATACTAAAGAGTAAATGATTTTTATATCGATATTTTAAAAACCACTCCTATATTTTTATTTTAGAAAATACATATTAAAAAAAAAATAAGCGCTGATTTCTTGTCATGCCCTCCGCAGCTTAGAAACACTATTGTTATTTTTCCCAAATTGTTTTCTCATATATACCTATCCAGTTTTGTTTAGATCTTAACGATGTTTACCCAAAGAACTCTTACAGATTCCCTGATCTCTTTATACGCAAAAAGTTTGCTGACGTACGTAAATCTGAATGTTACAAAAATAAAACCATTTCAAGCTCTGATCTTACGAAGTCTTAGACTGAGTTTTTACAGCTGTTCCATTTGCGAGCTTTGTTATAATACAAACACGAAAAAATTTTAATTGCACCAATACATGAAGTTTATATATTTTAACAAGCTTTTATTTAATTTGCGGTGTATGTTTGTATATTAGTATGTTAGTTTTTTAGTTTGTATGAGTCACTTTTAAGCATAATTAGAGCCACTTCTTCTTACACTATGGAGCTGAAATTTTGTATTAACTATAAAGCAAAAGCATAAACTTTCCTCCCAACGATTTTTAGATAGCATTTTTGTGCTAAGCATGACCTGATACTATAGATTGGCTCCAGACAAGGAAACTACTCAACGGTTAACGGTTATTAAAACGGTCATTAAAATGTATGTTTCTTCGTTTTATGGTTCTTTAATCAAAGCTTGGGTTTTTAAATATTTTAATAAATCTTGTTTTATAATATTGTAATCTCCGCTTTGTATTTACTAAGTGAGGATAGTTTAGTTTTTTAATAATAAAATTGTTTTACTATCTACGTAAATTGATATAAATAGTAGAAAAACAATCTTATTTTAATTTTAAAAATTAATTTTATGCCAATCTCTTCGGTTTGAGTAAATATGATGTTTTGTTTCACCGATAGCTGAAGAAAATAAGATCTAAAAAGTAATATTAAAATGGGTTTTCATTTACACATTCTTATATGATGTTGTCGCCAGAAAGTATTTTGATTGGGTGTAATATTCTAGTTTAGTTTATAAAGGTACCTACAGACCGTAGCAATAACAAGGGAGAAAAAATAAAAGATTGCCTAGAAAGAAATTTATGAATGTCCTTACGTCTAGACATAAAAAAGTTATTTGGGAAAATGTTGTCGTGGAAAATTGCCATTTTCATACAAATCTAAAGTCATTTAATCATAACGGTACTAAAGGCGTTTAATGGAGGAGCTGTAATTTATATGGCTCCAAGCCATTAATGGCCTACTACTGAACACGGTTGCAGCTAACGATAATAAAGACTAACTTTACCGTGCCTTGCGAAGCACGGAAGCGTTTATGAATTTTCTACGTCTAGCGGTCATCGACCTAATAGATTCCCCTCACGTTCGAAACAAGCCGCCGCTATGAAAGCTTCGAATCTGTTTACGTGCGTAAAAAAAGGTACGAAAATCGACAAAGTATTCGCCGGAAACAAGACAAAGTACAACTAGCTTACAGTAAGCCATGGATGCCATCAATCTTCACGTGCACTCGCGTCGGAATTAATTTACTGGGATTTAATTAATCGCAACGAAATTACCCGCTTGCGTGCAACCTTTACCGTACACTGGCTCGTTTTTGGTCCACATAGTAATGAGGTTAGAAATTGAGTGTACCCTTGTGTGCAGGGGAGCTACGAATGTGTGCGTATTTGTATGGGTTTAAGACAAATGACTCATTACTCAGATGAGTCTGTCCTGAGGAGACTTACAGTATCCACAAGATTTTTTCAGATTTGGAAGTTTTACTCGACTGTGTTACAAGGAGGGTAATCATCGAACGTACGTATGTATGTGTGCATTTGTTTAGCACGCCCTACAGCCCAAAACGGCTGGATGGATTTTGACTTAAGAGGTATTGTTGAATTCGTCATAATTGCAGTAGTGACATAGGCTATATAAATATTCAAAATGGCGCCCGCGAATAAAAATAAAGTGGGGTAAGGTTGTTTTCTCTTGCCTCAGCAATATGGATATCAAAATACCGGGAAAAGGCTATTTCAAAAATACATATATTGTGTTACTTTTATTGCTTTTTTAAGACAAATTGTCGAAATACCAATTATTTCAAAGTGCTAATTATTTAAGGGTTAGTTTCCGTTACCGATTTAACTTGTTAGACCGCCTGAAGACCTCCAGCATGGCTTAAGAATGTGATACAACTGGAAACATTGAAGCTTTACGTGATCTCCAAATACCGATGATTTTTTCGCCACTAGCAATCACTCATGCCGACCTGTTTCAATCAATCGATCACAAAGTTATGATCCACGAATGCTGCTTTGATTACTTTTGTATACCACGATACAAACACTTTTATAGATCAATAAAACAAAGTAAGTCACAAACAAGAACTCGGAAACGATTAGGCATATAGAAGGAATGAGACTACATGTTTTTACATTACAAACACAGGCTGAACCCTGAACGAGATTAATCAAAATAATGTACAAAGTATTTGTATACGTTAAAAAGGTCTACAGAAAACTCCGCGATGGTATATGTCTATCTCTTATGAATATTTTTTAGTTTTTATTTGTCATTTACTTTTTACGAAAAATAATGGCTTATTTTCGAAGCAATTTTAAGCAATACAGCAATAATCCTTATCCAATTGATATGATTTAATATACATAGATCAATACTATAATACTATAAATATAATATTATAAATGCGAAAGTTTGTATGTTTCTTTGTTACTCCTTCACGCAAAAACTGCCGAACCGTATTTCATACAATATGGCGCACACATAGCCTTGGTAGCCATGGGTAACTGAATGGATTGACATATAGGATCATTTTTACCCCGGAAATTCAGCGGGATCGGAATTCACGCGAGAAAAACTTCAACGCGTATAGGTATAGCTCCTAAACAAACATATTAATATAAAACTAATAAGTCTGTCTTCCCGAAAATCCCGCGGGATTGAAAGTTACGAACTCCTGCGCGTACGAAGTAGCGGGTTCAGCTACCAGGGACTGAATAGTTTTTTCTAAGGAACATCGGACCAAAATGGTACGAAGAATCCTCCTGCAGTAATCTCCCTTTCACTCTGTGTAGTGCATATATTGTGTTGAGTTTAGTGTGAGTTTAGTCCATAAAACTTTTCCCAATAAAAGAAAATTTTAGTTAATCCTAATAATATTATAAATGCGAAAGTTTGTGGGGATGGATGGATATTACTCCT